>JBAMCF010001055.1:0-93094 GCA_037075285.1 Drosophila lutescens
GGTTACCAAAATTCGTCTTGCGTAAAGGTACGGGCTGACGCGGAAAAAAATGTAAAAATTATATCTTATTTTTTAATTTAACCTTTAGAAATATATTTTTGTCTAGTCTGGAAAATCGGACGACTATATCATATTGTTGCCATAGAACTCGTCGGAAAATTATAGTTTCGTTGGCTTTTATTGTATTCCTTCTGAGATATATCCTTTTTAATATTTAAGAATTTCGATTTAATTTTATCAAAATTTGACTACTATATCATATTTAAAGTTGCCATAGAAATCGAAAATTAAATATGAAATTTGAAACATTTTTGCGACCAATAGGCTGCTTCCTTTCTATTTTTTGCCTAGATTTTAATAAATTATTTGTTTCCATTTTTAACCAATAATTCCAACGAAGTACTCTGACAGGACTGAAAAATGAGAGAACGATTTTTCGACAAATTGCCGACAAAATGTACGTTTTTTTAAGAAAATATTTACGGTGATTGCAAATTTGCATCCCAAAATCCGGAAAACATCCCGCTGTACCGATGTTTCGTTATCGATGACATCGATATTAACATCGATGTATCTCCACTTCTTAAAGTGGTGTGCAGAAGTTGCAGAACTGTCAATTCTGAAATTCGATAAACTGGGAAGTATGGTAGATGAATCTCGTGGGAAGAGGAAGTTGTCACATACTTAAAAATAACAAGGTAAGACGTTAAACCGGCAAATCTACATATTGTGTGCGATTCTCATAAAGCTTTAAAAGCTGACATTGAAAAACCTTAAACTAACCTTTTATTTAGCTAGCGAATTTTACCAGTATTGTATGTATATGTACGAAATAATGTGTTTTGCGATGAAGGATCAAGTGCAAAAAAGCATAAATGTAAATGAACAAAAAGTTAATTAGTGATTATAATTATTTGCGTATGTAGCATGTTTTTCCCAATTGCTTAATTTTTATTTACTGTTATGAATGGCAGTTTTTGTTTTGGTCACATGTGACCTTAATTTATTCATTCTGCTCCAGCGGAACGCATCCAGATTGGGTGATGGATAGCATATGAAAGTATCGATGTGAAGTGATCGCCGAACTTCTCACTCTTACAGCAAAGCGGAGCGCTAATCCTTCAGCGCCCTACTCGCTTTTTGTCGCACCGGCCATGGGTTTCAACTTGACCGGAATTGGTCATTTTCCCAAAAGATGTGCGATCCAGAACGCATCTTTTGATTGCTTCTGGATGTAATCCGTGCTCTTCTGATAGCATCTTTTTGCACCGATTTTGGTTGCGTTCCCGTTCTTTTAGTGTTTGAGTGAAAAAATTAGTTCTACGCGAGGTCACGTTTTTTTAAATTCTCACTTTCTTTCTTTAATTTTTTCAGCTAAAATATCGCCGTTCAAATGTTGTACTTGTCCGGTCCCAACCTACAGTTTTCTTCGGGTAGCCCCATAGACCCGGTTTTTTTCCGGAGGCGCGGCTCTAGCGCCTGCCTCAACCTATTCCTCTTTTTGAGGATTCTGCAAGTCATAATGTGCTCGCTGATAATGTACAGTTTTGAAAGTGAATTAATACAAGTTTTAAACATCGAAACCAAATTAAAATACGGACGTTTTAAAATTAGAGTTAAATGAAAAAGGATGATATTTAAAGTAACGAATACTTACATATTCATAAAAACTAAAAATTAAATTTAATACTTACAGTTTTTGATGTTGTTGTTCTTCTCGTTGTCAAAAATCTGTCCATGAAAACATATTAAAATAAAAACAATAATTAGCTAGAGGCACAGCAGAGTATTCGGCCACTCGGGTACAGTGAACCTAATGCAAAACTGCTTTATTTGAATTTCGTCGTTAACCTCGGTATTCGCGGAAATTGTACCTATATTTATCTCGCCATTTTTTTTTTTTTTAAAATTCCCAATTTTTTTTAAGCCTATAAAACCGAGGAAAGTATTTGTCAGAATTTTTTTCCTTAAATTCAGTAAAATCAGTATTTTGTCCTATGCAAACTAGTTAGGAAAAATACAAAAATTGCAAAAAAACCATTATGTGTTTTTTTAAATCGTTCTAAAATTTTATTGTTTGCATAGTTATCAGATGGACAAAATAGAAACAAATACATTAGTTTTTCACAAAACTTTATTTCAGATACTTTAAAACATTGTATTTTTGTCCAAAACATATTGTTTTAAAATATAAAAAATGCCGCAATGGCGAGCATGTAATTGAGTTCCATTCCAGTATTAGCTTCAGAAACATCTAAACAAAATTTTTTGTGAACAAAATTGACAAGATATGATTTGAAATTTACATGTTAACCATATTAAACTTTTCAATTCGGAGAGTTTGACTATTACTGTCTGTTTACCCAGATTGGCTCCGCATGACAGTGTGCGCTGTTTTGTCAAATATTGATTAATTCCGCGTTGAAAGCCTTCTCGTAATTAATTCAAATCGTTTAGCTTAAATCTAGAAAAATTAATTTGATTTCTTAAAAAAAAGAAATTGCATTAAGATATGTACAGAATATTTAAGAAATTTAAGAAATTTGAGGGATTATTTCAAAATGTGAGTTCGTTTTTGAAATGTAAAAACATATACAAAATGTGATGGGAAATTCATCTTCCAGTTTAAAAAATGATTGTCTCCAACCTTATTTTAAGAAATGGAAACAATAGTGCCTTTAAGTGGACGCTCATATTATAAGTTTAAGAACATTTGAAAGTAGAGGCTGGATTTTTTTTATCGTCCTTTAAAACAAATCCTGTTGATCTTTGCTTTGCTACATTCTTAGGTAATTAATTAATTATCAAGAAATAACATTTTAAAAGAAGAAAACATAATTTGGCTTAAATAACTTTAAAATTTCGTCTTTGATAAACAAAAAATACAGGGACAATTAACAAAGGGGAAAGTAGAACGAAGTAGCAAAGCAAAGATCAACAGGATTTGTTTTAAAGGACCGATAAAAGAAAATCCAGCATAAAATTATCCTTACTTTCAAATATGTTCTTAAACTTATAATATGAGCGTCCACTTAAAGGCGATACTATTGTTTCCATTTCTTAAAATAAGAGTTGGAGACAATCATTTTTTTAAACTGTGGAAAGATGAATTTCCCATCACATTTTGTATATGTTGTAACATTTCAAAGCGAACTCACATTACAAATAATCCCTCAAATTTCTTAAATTTCTTAAATATGTATACAAATCTTAATGCAATTTTTTTCATTTTTTTTAAGAAATCAAATTAATTTTCTAGATTTAAGCTAAACGATTTGGAATTGAATTACGAACTCAACGCGGGGTGATAATCCATATTTGACAAAACAACTTTTTTGTTGTACTCTTCATTCATACGGAAAAAATCCATAAATTAATCTGGGTAAGAGCGAGACAGTAATAGTCAAAACTCTCCGAAATTGAAAAAGAGTTTAATATGGTTAACATGTAAATTTCATCAAAATCGTATCTTATCAATTTTGTTCACAAAAAATTTTGTTTAGATTAATGTTTCTGGGCTTGAATGGCAATGGATTGGGAACTCAATTACATGCTCAGCGCAGTATGACATTTTATATTTTAAAACAATATGTTTTGGACAAAGTACTAATGTTTTAAAGATATGTAGAGTAAGGATTTTTGTCGAAAAACTAATGTGTTTGTTTCTATTTTGTCCATCTGATAACTTATGCAAACAATCCATAAGAATTTTAGAACGATTTAAAAAAACACATAATGGTTTTTTTTTTTTGCAATTTTTGTATTTTCCTTAAGTAGTTTGCATAGGACAAAATACTGTTGTTTTTACGGAATTTAAGGAAAAAAGTTCTGATAAAATCTTTCCTCGGTTTATAGGCTAAAAATTGGGAATTTTTAAAATGTAAAATAATTAGCGAAGATAAATATATGCTTAATTTTAAATTTTAGTTTCCGCAGGCGAAGCTGCGGGTTAGCGACCCTGCTAGTGTTTAAATAAAGCAGTTTTATGATAGGTTCACTGTACCTGCAGTGTGCCGAATAAGAATTTTTCACAACATTATACTAACTAATTATTGTTTTTATTTTTTGTATGACCTCATGGACGGATTTTTGACAACGGAAGAACAACAACATCAAAAACTGTAAGTATTAAATTTAATTTTAGTTTTTATGAGCCAAAATATGTAAGTTTGTTCGTTACTTTAAATATCATCCTTTTTCATTTAACTCTAATTTTAAAACGTCCGTATTTTAATTTTTTTTTCAGATTTCGATGTTTAAAGCCTATATTGGGGACTCGCTTTCCAAAAACCTTAGCCGCATTATCAGCCTAGAGCTTTTGCTGCGTTGAACGAAACTCTATATTTTGCAGAATCTCAAAAGAGGGAAGGCTATAGGCCCGAAGACTTTGTCCAAGACCTTCAAACCGCCTTTACTCCGGAAAAAAAACCGGGTCTATAAAGAGGCTACCCGAAGAAAGGCGACGACTAGTAAGGACAAAGGACCGGACAAGTACAACGATTTGGACAACGATATTGAGGATGATGGGGAAGTAGGAATAGTTTAATTTTAACATGTTTGAAAAAAAAAATTAAAGAAAGAAAAGTGAAATTTAAAAAAAAACGTATTTTTAAATCGCGTAGAACTAATTTTTTTCACTCAGAAGCACTCTAAAAGAACGCATTTTTTGGAACGCAACCAAAATCATTGCAAAAGATGCTATCCAGAACGCATCTTTTGGATTACATCCAGAAGCAATCCAAAAGATGGTTCTGGATCGCATCTTTTGAAGGGAAAAATGGAAACCAATTCCGAACGTTTCCCGAAGTTGAAACCCATGGCCGATGCGTTAAAAGCGAGCGCTTCAGGAGCGCTGAATAGGATAGCGCCCATTTTGTCCCGCTTTGCTGTAAAAAGGAAGTGAGAAGTTCATCGATCGGGCATTCATGCATCGGTGCTTCGTATGCTATCCATCACCCAATCTGGATGCGTTCCACTTCCGACTGGGCAGGAAAATATGGTCATACGAACCATCACATTTTATTGTAAAATAAATTAAGATTCACATGTATCAAAACCAAAACAAAAACTGCCATTCATATCAAACAGTAAATAAAGTACTCTAAGCTGAATGGGAAAAGCATATACATACACAAATAATTATAATCACTAATTAACTTTTGTTCATTTACATTTATGCTGATTTTGTTTCAAAATATTTTTGCACTTGATCCTTCATCTACACCCAAAGCACACATTACATACGTACATATACATATATGCAGGTACGTACATTATTCGCTAAGCTTTAAATAAAAGGTTAGTTTAAGGTTTTCAATGTCAGCTTTTAAAGCTTTATGAGGAATGGAATTATCTACGGCTGCCTTTTAGTATCCAGCAGATTTGCCAGTTTAACACGATCTTTACACTTTATTATTTTAAGTTATGTGACAACATTTTTTATTTCCTCTTCCCACAGAGATTCATCTACCATAAAAATTTCCCAGTTTGTCCGAAATTCAGAATTGACGGACCTTATACCTTCTGCACACGACCACTTATAGGGTTTTCCCACTAGAGGTGGAGATACATCGATGTTAATATCGATGTCATCGATGTTTTGGAAACATCGGTAACATGTGTTACCGGGATGTTTTCCGGGATTTTTTTCGGATCTAGACCTTGCGAATCGCCGTAAATGTTTTCTTAAAAATTAAACGTACGACACGAATAACAGTACCAATTTGGTCGAAAAAATCGTCTCTCATTTTCAGGTAGTATATAAGCCGGAACGAGCCGACGCGGGAAAAAAAATGTAAAAAAATTATATCTTATTTTTTTTTAATTTAACCTTCTTTTTTTAGAAATATAATTTTTTGTCTAGTTCTGAAAATCGGACGACTATATCATATTGCTGCCATAGGAACCATCGGAAAATTATAGCTTCGTTGGTTTTTATTGTATTCCCTTCTACTCTGAGATATAACTCTTTTTAAATATTTAAGAATTTCGGATTTAATTTTATCAAAATTTGACTACTATATCATATAGTTGCCATAGAAACGATCGGAAAATTAAATATGAAATTTAAGCATTTTTGCGACTTGTAAATTAATAGGAATGGTCTGCAGTGGTATATAAGCTCTCGGCTGGCCGAAGCTTAGCTTCCTTTCTTATTTTAGTCTAGATTTTAACAGTTCATTTGTTGTTTGGCTCTCCATTTTTTTAACCAATAATTCCAACGAAATTCATAATTCGACAGGACTGAAAATGAGAGAACGATTTTTTCGACCAAATTGGTACTGTTATTCGTGTCGTACGTTTAATTTTTAAGAAAACATTTACGGCGATTCGCAAGGTCTAGATCCCGAAAAAAATCCCGGAAAACATCCCGGTAACACATGTTACCGATGTTTCCAAAACATCGATGACATCGATATTAACATCGATGTATCTCCACCTCTAGTGGGAAAACCCTATAAGTGGTCGTGTGCAGAAGGTATAAGGTCCGTCAATTCTGAATTTCGGACAAACTGGGGAAATTTTATGGTAGATGAATCTCTGTGGGAAGAGGAAATAAAAAATGTTGTCACATAACTTAAAATAATAAAGTGTAAAGATCGTGTTAAACTGGCAAATCTGCTGGATACTAAAAGGCAGCCGTAGATAATTCCATTCCTCATAAAGCTTTAAAAGCTGACATTGAAAACCTTAAACTAACCTTTTATTTAAAGCTTAGCGAATAATGTACGTACCTGCATATATGTATATGTACGTATGTAATGTGTGCTTTGGGTGTAGATGAAGGATCAAGTGCAAAAATATTTTGAAACAAAATCAGCATAAATGTAAATGAACAAAAGTTAATTAGTGATTATAATTATTTGTGTATGTATATGCTTTTCCCATTCAGCTTAGAGTACTTTATTTACTGTTTGATATGAATGGCAGTTTTTGTTTTGGTTTTGATACATGTGAATCTTAATTTATTTTACAATAAAATGTGATGGTTCGTATGACCATATTTTCCTGCCCAGTCGGAAGTGGAACGCATCCAGATTGGGTGATGGATAGCATACGAAGCACCGATGCATGAATGCCCGATCGATGAACTTCTCACTTCCTTTTTACAGCAAAGCGGGACAAAATGGGCGCTATCCTATTCAGCGCTCCTGAAGCGCTCGCTTTTAACGCATCGGCCATGGGTTTCAACTTCGGGAAACGTTCGGAATTGGTTTCCATTTTTCCCTTCCAAAAGATGCGATCCAGAACGCATCTTTTGGATTGCTTCTGGATGTAATCCAAAAGATGCGTTCTGGATAGCATCTTTTGCAATGATTTTGGTTGCGTTCCAAAAAATGCGTTCTGGATCGCATCTTTTAGAGTGCTTCTGAGTGAAAAAAATTAGTTCTACGCGATTTAAAAATACGTTTTTTTTTAAATTTCACTTTTCTTTCTTTAATTTTTTTTTTCAAACATGTTAAAATTAAACTATTCCTACTTCCCCATCATCCTCAATATCGTTGTCCAAATCGTTGTACTTGTCCGGTCCTTTGTCCTTACTAGTCGTCGCCTTTCTTCGGGTAGCCTCTTTATAGACCCGGTTTTTTTTCCGGAGTAAAGGCGGTTTGAAGGTCTTGGACAAAGTCTTCGGGCCTATAGCCTTCCCTCTTTTGAGATTCTGCAAAATATAGAGTTTCGTTCAACGCAGCAAAAGCTCTAGGCTGATAATGCGGCTAAGGTTTTTGGAAAGCGAGTCCCCAATATAGGCTTTAAACATCGAAATCTGAAAAAAAATTAAAATACGGACGTTTTAAAATTAGAGTTAAATGAAAAAGGATGAGTATTTAAAGTAACGAACAAACTTACATATTTTGGCTCATAAAAACTAAAATTAAATTTCTAATTACTTACAGTTTTTGATGTTGTTGTTCTTCCGTTGTCAAAAATCCGTCCATGAGGTCATACAAAAAATAAAAACAATAATTAGTTAGTATAATGTTGTGAAAAATTCTTATTCGGCACACTGCAGGTACAGTGAACCTATCATAAAACTGCTTTATTTAAACACTAGCAGGGTCGCTAACCCGCAGCTTCGCCTGCGGAAATTTAAAATTAAGCATATATTTATCTTCGCTAATTATTTTACATTTTAAAATTCCCAATTTTAGCCTATAAACCGAGGAAAGATTTTATCAGAACTTTTTTCCTTAAATTCCGTAAAAACAACAGTATTTTGTCCTATGCAAACTACTTAAGGAAAATACAAAAATTGCAAAAAAAAAACCATTATGTGTTTTTTAAAATCGTTCTAAAATTCTTATGGATTGTTTGCATAAGTTATCAGATGGACAAAATAGAAACAAACACATTAGTTTTTCGACAAAAATCCTTACTCTACATATCTTTAAAACATTAGTACTTTGTCCAAAACATATTGTTTTAAAATATAAAATGTCATACTGCGCTGAGCATGTAATTGAGTTCCCAATCCATTGCCATTCAAGCCCAGAAACATTAATCTAAACAAAATTTTTTGTGAACAAAATTGATAAGATACGATTTTGATGAAATTTACATGTTAACCATATTAAACTCTTTTTCAATTTCGGAGAGTTTTGACTATTACTGTCTCGCTCTTACCCAGATTAATTTATGGATTTTTTCCGTATGAATGAAGAGTACAACAAAAAAGTTGTTTTGTCAAATATGGATTATCACCCCGCGTTGAGTTCGTAATTCAATTCCAAATCGTTTAGCTTAAATCTAGAAAATTAATTTGATTTCTTAAAAAAAATGAAAAAAATTGCATTAAGATATGTATACATATTTAAGAAATTTAAGAAATTTGAGGGATTATTTGTAATGTGAGTTCGCTTTGAAATGTTACAACATATACAAAATGTGATGGGAAATTCATCTTTCCAGTTTAAAAAAATGGTGCTCTAAAATATGTTTTGGCTGAAATTGTAGTGTCCCCACCCAAATTTTCATATTTCGATTTGAAATTTACAGTACGTCAAATTTTGGATTTTGGATTATATTGAAATTATATTGAATTTTCACATTGTAATTCCCGTACTGTATTGAAATTGTGTCTATATTCTTATTTTATCAGAAATGGAAATTTCAAATTT
The DNA here is from genome assembly GCA_037075285.1 of Drosophila lutescens. NCBI lineage: Eukaryota > Metazoa > Arthropoda > Insecta > Diptera > Drosophilidae > Drosophila > Drosophila lutescens. The sequence continues at coordinate 9,117 of JBAMCF010001055.1, forward strand.
CGGCAAATTGTTTTTAAACTGTAGTGTACTGTAGTGTTCAATGTTGAATACGGTAATTTGTGGCAAAATCTTGGATTTGGCAAAATTTCGGCAAAATCTCATTTTGGTCTCCGCCAATGTTGCCAATATGTTGAAATATAAAATTTCTCACAATTTTGAAATTTCACAATGAGTTTGGAAAGATGAATTTTTATATTTTGTAAAATTTGAATATCGAATTTACTGTAGCAAAATGACTTCCAATACCTGGTGATATCGATTTGTAAATTTCTTCAGAATATGTATACATATCTTAATACAATTTTGCATTTTTTTAGAAATTCAAATTAATTTTCTAGATTTAAGCTAAACGATTTGGAATTGAATTACGAACTCAACGCCGAAGGTAATAATCCATATTTGACAAAACAACTTTTTTGTTGTACTCTTCATTCATACGGAAAAAATCCATAAAATAATCTGGAAGTAAGAGCGAGACAGTAATAGTCAAAACTCTCCGAAAAATTGAAAAAAAGTTTAAAAATTATGGTGCACATGTAAGTTTAATCAAATTCGTATCTTATCAATTTTTTGTTTCAAAAAATTTTGTTTGTCATATTATTTCTAGGCTTAAATGGCAATGGACTGGGAATTTAATTAAATGCTCAACGCAATATGACATTCTATTTTTAAACAATATGTTTTGGACAAAGTACTAATGTTTTGAAGAAATTTAGTGTAAGGATTTATGTCGAAAAAGGAATGTGTTTGTTTCTGTTTTGTCCAGCTAATAACTTATGCAAACAATCCATAAGAATTTTAGGAAGATTTAAAAAAATACTTTATGGTTTTTTTTTTTGCAAGTTTTTGTATTTTTCTTAGGTAGTTTTCATAGGACAAAATACTGTTGTTTTTACGGATATTAAGGAAAAAAGTTCTGATAAAATCTTTTTTCGGCTTATAGGCTAAAAATTAGGAATTTCTTAAATTTAAAATAAGTAGCAAAGATAAAGGTTGTTAAATTTTCAATTTTAATTTCCGCTGGCGAAGCTGCGGGTTAGCGACCCTGCTAGTGTTTAAATAAAGCAGTTTTATGATAGGTTCACTGTACCTGCAGTGCCGAATAAGAATTTTTCACAACATTATACTAACTAATTATTGTTTTTATTTTTTGTATGACCTCATGGACGGATTTTTGACAACGGAAGAACAACAACATCAAAAACTGTAAGTATTAAATTAAATTTTAGTTTTTATGAGCCAAAATATGTAAGTTTGTTCGTTACTTTAAATATCATCCTTTTTCATTTAACTCTAATTTTAAAACGTCCGTATTTTAATTTTTTTTTCAGATTTCGATGTTTAAAGCCTATATTGGGGACTCGCTTCCAAAAACCTTAGCCGCATTATCAGCCTAGAGCTTTTGCTGCGTTGAACGAAACTCTATATTTTGCAGAATCTCAAAAAGAGGAAGGCTATAGGCCCGAAGACTTTGTCCAAGACCTTCAAACCGCCTTTACTCGGAAAAAACCGGGTCTATAAAGAGGCTACCCGAAGAAAGGCGACGACTAGTAAGGACAAAGGACCGGACAAGTACAACGATTTGGACAACGATATTGAGGATGATGGGGAAGTAGGAATAGTTTAATTTTAACATGTTTAGAAAAAAAAAATTAAAGAAAGAAAGTGAAAAAAAAAACGTATTTTCAAATCGCGTAGAACTAATTTTTTTCACTCAGAAGCACTCTAAAAGATGCGATCCAGAACGCATTTTTGGAACGCAACCAAAATCATTGCAAAAGATGCTATCCAGAACGCATCTTTTGGATTACATCCAGAAGCAATCCAAAGATGCGTTCTGGATCGCATCTTTTGGAAGGGAAAAATGGAAACCAATTCCGAACGTTTCCCAAGTTGAAACCCATGGCCGATGCGATTAAAAGCGAGCGCTTCAGGAGCGCTGAATAGGATAGCGCCCATTTTGTCCCGCTTTGCTGTAAAAAGGAAGTGAGAAGTTCATCGATCGGGCATTCATGCATCGGTGCTTCGTATGCTATCCATCACCCAATCTGGATGCGTTCCACTTCCGACTGGGCAGGAAAATATGGTCATACGAACCATCACATTTTATTGTAAAATAAATTAAGATTCACATGTATCAAAACCAAAACAAAAACTGCCATTCATATCAAACAGTAAATAAAGTACTCTAAGCTGAATGGGAAAAGCATATACATACACAAATAATTATAATCACTAATTAACTTTTGTTCATTTACATTTATGCTGATTTTGTTTCAAAATATTTTTGCACTTGATCCTTCATCTACACCCAAAGCACACATTACATACGTACATATACATATATGCAGGTACGTACATTATTCGCTAAGCTTTAAATAAAAGGTTAGTTTAAGTTTTTCAATGTCAGCTTTTAAAGCTTTATGCGGAATGGAATTATCTAAGGCTGCCTTTTAGTATCCAGCAGATTTGCCAGTTTAACACGATCTTTACACTTTATTATTTTAAGTTATGTGACAACATTTTTTATTTCCTCTTCCCACAGAGATTCATCTACCATAAAAATTTCCCAGTTTGTCCGAAATTCAGAATTGACGGACCTTATACCTTCTGCACACGACCACTTATAGGGTTTTCCCACTAGAGGTGGAGATACATCGATGTTAATATCGATGTCATCGATGTTTTGGAAACATCGGTAACATGTGTTACCGGGATGTTTTCCGGGATTTTTTTCGGGATCTAGACCTTGCGAATCGCCGTAAATGTTTTCTTAAAAATTAAACGTACGACACGAATAACAGTACCAATTTGGTCGAAAAAATCGTTCTCTCATTTTCAGTCCTGTCGAATTATGAATTTCGTTGGAATTATTGGTTAAAAAAATGGAGAGCCAAACAACAAATGAACTGTTAAAATCTAGACTAAAATAAGAAAGGAAGCTAGCTTCGGCCAGCCGAAGCTTATATACCACTGCAGACCATTCCTATTAATTTACAAGTCGCAAAAATGTTAAATTTCATATTTAATTTTCCGATCGTTTCTATGGCAACTATATGATATAGTAGTCAAATTTTGATAAAATTAAATCCGAAATTCTTAAATATTTAAAAAGAGTTATATCTCAGAGTAGAAGGGAATACAATAAAAACCAACGAAGCTATAATTTTCCGATGGTTCCTATGGCAGCAATATGATATAGTCGTCCGATTTTCAGAACTAGACAAAAAATTATATTTCTAAAAAAAGAAGGTTAAATTAAAAAAAAAAATAAGATATAATTTTTTTACATTTTTTTTCCCGCGTCGGCTCGTTCCGGCTTATATACTACCTGCAAAAGAAAGACGAATTTTGGGAAAGTTTCAGCCCTATAGCATTGAAACTGATAGACTAGTTTGCGTTGAAACGGACCGACAGATGGACACGGCTAGATCGACTCGTCTAGTGATTCTGATCAAGAATATATATACTTTATGGGGTCGGAAACGTCTCCTTCACTGCGCTGCAAACTTCTGACTGAAATCATAATACCCTCTTTGATCGAAGGTAACAGTGCGTATGGGTGATAAACTTTGAAACAAATTCGCAGACCCTAAAACGCGATTTAAAAAAAAAATAATCGTTTGGTATACCTTAAATACCTCAATGCGCACCGTATAGGGTGGTGAGAGTAAGACCTTAAAACATATGTGTGTGCATATGTACATTTGTACTTTAACAAGATGTTTGTATGAAAATATTATAAATATATATATGACCGCCGCGCTCGTCTTTCATCCAGGGTCAGTAACAGTTATAATTTTTAAAATAAAAATCACATTTTAACAGTTATACTCTGATTTTTATTTTAAAAATCAAAACATAACAGTTATTCTCAATTTTAATTAAATAAATCAAATGTTACTTTGATTTTTATTTAAAAGTCAAAGCATAACAGTTATTCTGTGATTTTTATTTTGGCATAACAGTTATTCAATGATTTTTATTATAAAAATCAAAAATAAAAATCAAAACCAAATATCTTTGAAATCACGCGGAATACAAAAAAACGGAAAACGCAGTTTTATTTTTCGGATGAATACCTTTCATATGATATATCACATGTCCGTTAAAAACAAATGTTCAGGATTCTAAAATTAATATTATTAATATGCTAAATATACACGGAAACTTCTTTGTTATGTTCCAGTAATATTAAAGTAAAAAATCCATTAAGTGATAGAGTACAAAAAAAATCAGATTGGTAGGAACAGCACAGTCAAAATGCACCTGTTGCTCTGTTTCTTTCAACCTGAAATTAACAACAAATTAAGGCGTCGAATTCGCGGTTATTTCTAACTAAAAAATAATACCTTCTGCAAAATGTCTGTAACCAAATACAACGATTTTTTTCAGGCGTGGTACATTTAAATCCGTATTAAAAACCATTCCAAAAATAAATTAAAAATGTTTGGGCTCTGAAGAAAAAAATAGCACAAATCGACATTAAAAATTAAACACTAGTGAGTGATAGTGTGTTTAAATGCTAAAAATGTGTTATTTATAACCAACTGTAACCTAGAGTTCGCAAAAATCCTGCTAATTATGTTAACAGGTCGACCAAATCACTAATATAAACTTTTTAATATTTTAATATTTATTTATTATTAATTGAAACCTATAACAATTTTGAGTAATTATAAATGATTTATTTAATTATTTAGATTCAAAAATAGCATCTTCTTGATGGCTCCTTCTGATAAGTTGCATCTCAAGTCAGATAGTAGCAATTTTAGTACGGAAAATGCACGTTCCACGCTGACTTGTGTCATATTTCTCGGAGACATAAGTAATTACGTTCCTTGACGTTATTGGATTCATATCTAGGCCGGAGAAAATTTGATCAGTTAATATTTTAAATGCCTTTGAGTCCAGAGTGGCAAATGGCATATTTTCTTCAGTAACCAGCTGAACGCAAGCCGATTTTACGTCGCAAATGGAAACTCATGTTAAATTTTTTCTTCTTATCCACTGGTTCATCATTTTGGCGTTCGTCCATTTCGGAGACAAAATGTTCCTCATGTTCATCCTTTAGGTGTCTTTTCAGATTGGTGATGTACACACCTCTAAATTCCTTATTGCACAATTTGTATTTTGATCCATTGTTAATTGATTGGAAATCAAAAAAGGTTCTAACCAAGGAATTGCGTTTTCTTCCCATATGGACTTTTTAACTGAGGAAAGGTACTATAATATTAAAAATGTACACAAGATTTTATTACTTACCGCTTATGATGAAAATTAATGAATCAACAGTATTGACAGTAAAGCCTACTATCAACAACATGGAATTTTCTCGTCAATTTTTTGAAAATTATCTTATCAGTTATAATATAAAATTTTATATCACTTACCTGTGCATTGATTCGCTAAACTTTTCACTTCACTTATTTTCACTTATTTTTTATTTAAAAATGTTCAAATGAACACACTAAAAAATGGTTTTAAATATTTATGTAAATAGGCATGTAATATATCATATGAAAGGTATACATCCGAAAAATAAAACTGCATTTTCCGTTTTTTTGTATTCCGCGTAGTTTTAAAGATATTTGGTTTTGATTTTTATTTTTGATTTTTAAAATAAAAATCATCGAATAACTTTTATGCCAAAATAAAAATCACAGAATAACTGTTATGCTTTGACTTTTAAATAAAAGTCATCGAATAACTGTTATTTATAAATAAAAATCACACAATAACAGTTATTCAACAATTTGTTTGAAAAAATTGAAAATAAATGTTTTAGCGTATTTTGGGTTGCTGAACCAAAAAAAAATATTTCCATGTCTACCACTTTTATGTAGATCACGTTTTAGCCTATGATTTTTTTGAACCTCATAACTGTTATTTGCAGTCTCTGCTTTCATCTTCCGTCGTTGACAAACTGTTGTTTTTAAACAAAAACCAACATTTAAATAAAATTAAACTGTGATAAAAAAAAATTTTTTTTTTTCTAAACATCGATGAAACATTGATGTTTTTGACCAAAAAAATCGAAAACATCGATGTTCGCAAACATCGATGTTTCTCTAGCTCTACGTCCTACAGAGCTCCATCCACCATCCGTTGAACGGATGGTCAGGTTTTGCCGTTCCGAAAATTTCCCAGTTAGTCCTCCATCCAATTTTGACGGAGTTTGACGGGCTCTTTTACGCGATAGTTAGGCGATTTTATTGGGCGCAACTTTAATTCTTCCTCTTGACTGTGAAAAATGGAACGTAGACTACAAGAACAATTCAAATCGATAGCGGGAAAAATTAAATATTTCTTAATGCTTAATGATAAGGACAACGCAATTTTACGACAGTTTTGTCAAGTTGAAATCTCCCTTCGTTGATGTTGAGTTGAGCAACTGCTCTTCAAGTCAGCTGTTATTGGATGGGATGGTGGATGGAGCTATGTGGGAACACGAGTTTCACATTTGTCAATAATCCCAACCGTTTCACACGGATGGACTCTATGGGAAGAGGCTATTAAACTCGCACTGCTGTTATAAGGATATTGTTGTTGGTGCAGGAGCAAGAAGTCTTCTAACGGCTCAGAATTCAAAAAGTTATCTCATCGTGAAAAAAGATTTGGATGACTTAATAATCACAATAAAAACATCTGAAGAGTTTTTCTCATGCCTATCTAAAGGAAAGAATTCCTGAACGTTTCTAGCACTACGAGACGAGATCAATTCCCCGAGTGGCGACCATTCTGGACCCAAGGTTAAAAACACTTGGGTTTTTATCTCCAAGGAATGCTGAACAGGCAGCAAAGGCGTTGGAAATTGCAATTTACGAGTACTTATCAAAACAGACCAACAACAAGCAGCCAGCACCCCTCTCTTAGGAAGTTTGGGCTAATACCCACTGCACACAGCCGCTTAAAATTCCACAGAGAATCGCTTAAGCGCGCAGCTGATCGGCACAAACAACCTCGAAACCCAAGGAAGATTAAGTGGTCCTTACAAATTAAGTGGTCCTGAAAATAAAATGGAATACAACTCAATACTAATCACAATTTTAACACTAGCATATGGGATGTTTTCAGCGGTAAATTACACTAGCTTACAAATTAATATTCTTCGAGTGCTCCACAGCAATTGATTTGAAATTCTGTTAGTGCTAGGAGCCCCAGATCATGAAAGAACCACTTTTTTTTCGATGGCACAGTTTTTTTAACGATTTTTTTAAGTTCAATGGCAGCGCAGCAGCTCGACAGAGATGAAAAATGTGTTTTTGGTCGACTGTAAGTCGGCTGTATGTATCGTAAAAACTTGAAAAAAGCCGTTGAAAATCATAATGGGTACAAAATTAAGTTTACATCCTACCTGGTACAAAAATCCATAGAAAATTTGATTTATGGTGGATTTTAAAAGTTTGGATTTTTCAACTTTTTTTGGTCGACAGAGTCCAAATTTAAGATTAATCGTAGGCGACGACATGTAAACAAAAATTAGTGGTGATGGCAGCCGGGTCAAAAAATAGCTAAATCAGATATTTAAAAGCCAGAAAATATAAAAATGTATATAATTTTTGAAAATTCTTTAAAAAATATTAAATTGCTTGCGTTATGACTGTGAGTATTTTTAATAAGTAATATCCGTTTGGATAATTTGTTATATGTTATTATTGTTAACCCTTTTAAATATTTATTGCACCTTACTCCCATACGCTTCTTTGACTATATCTATTTTTCAACAAACAATTTGGACAATTTTGGGAGATGGCTGCGCCTTCAAAATTTTAAAACGAGTAAAAATTAGTATAGTGTTTAGGTACAACAGTTGCTAGGTCTTGCCAAGAAGGACATACGCTGGACATGTTGGACATTCCCTAAAAAAGGGCTTAGCAATATCTCTTTTCATGATGAAATAATTTTCCGAGTTCCAAGACGTTGCAAGGCTCTTTGGATGCAACAACAATCCTTATAATTTCTTAAGCCATTGCAGTGCAAACGCATTTCCTTCCATATTTTCTATTTTTTCAAAATATTAAAATTTTAATGGGAGAGAACATCACAGGCTGCTCATTTAAAATTCACAGCGCATGCTTTATGCTTTAACATACCAGATATGAGGAAATTCAAGAAATCGAAAAATTTTAATAAATCAATTTCACATTTTTTATTAAATACAGGAATGCTAAAATGAAAGCTTAGGTTCTTTTTATATATTTGTATGCAATAATTACGAATTTGGCCATGAAAATGGTCTCAAAGAAATGGATTTAAAAAAATTCCCTTTTGAGAACCAAAAAATTGACTTTTCGTGTTTTTCTTGAATTTATAGGTGTTTAAAAAAATAACAATTTTTAGACTCTCAAGGATATATTTATATGGGTTAAAAAAATCCTGAAACACAATTTTTCGACTTTTAAGTAGAAGTTTTCAAAATCCTTCTCTTGGAGACCGTTTTTCTGGCCAGATTCGCGATTATTGCAACAAAATATATATCACCATCACCATTTTTAAAGTAGTAGTATTATGTAAATTACAAATAAAATGATATGAAATGCTAGGAAAAGAAATCTGTACTTAAAGACTTAAAAAATACTCGCTCGATTATATGCTGGTCCGTCATACAACTGCGTGCATCGGAAACCACGCATTTTGTGGCAGAGGCCAATCTTTCATTGAACTTTCAGGAGTAATAAGGCAAGCTAGGGCTTTAAAGTAACCAACCATTAGAAAGGACCAAAATATCTTTTACAAATAACATCGATATTCGATGTTTCGGCCCAAAAAATGATCGCTATGATAATATTTTTTTATACCCTTGCAGAGGGTATTATAATTTCAGTCAGATATTGTAACGCAGTGAAGGAGACGTTTCCGACCACATAAAGTATATCCCGTCCGTTTCTATGCGAACTAGTCTCTCAGTTTTAAAGCTATCGCAATGAAACTTTCCCAAAAGTCTTCTTTCTATTGCAGGTAGTACATATGTCGGAGAGAGCCGGATCGGACAACTATATCTTAAGGCTCCCATACGAATAATCAAACAAATATAAGAAAATTCATTGTAACTTTGCAGGAAGTAGGCGTTTTGATTTCTGACAACTTAAAAAGGTATTTCTTTTATCTTCAAGGGTACATAAGCTTCGGCTGGCCGAAGCTAGCTTCCTTTCTTGTTTGTAAATATCATCGATATATCGATATTTTGATACCACTGCAGCGAGTTGAAAATGGAAGATGGCCGCTTAATGCGGGTATTCCACGACATTGTTCGGCTCACTCATTAGAGCAATTCTTTCTCAGCATATACGATTTTACGTAAGTGCGAGCAAAATTGTAAAATCCGATGGGCACTTTTGGTATTTTTTGGTATTTGAAAATACCTCCATACTGTTCTACCTGGACCGATAAGAAATAAGCAAAATTGTATCTAAAAAGTACAATACATTCATTAGAGCTACTGTGAAATTGGATCAATAGTAAAAATTTATTTGACGCTTTTGGTTGAATTGTCATATCTTTTGCGACTAATTAGGTTCTATAAACAAATAAGAACAATACGAAAATTATTTTAGAGGCCTTATTACTCCGTTGCCAACTAAAATAGCGCTCATATTTCTAAATGAAGACATAACTGCGTCTATAAATTTATATAAAATTGCCTTCCTAAAACTTATTGCCGGATATGATAAAATTGAAAACAATAACATTTGTACTTTGAACAGCCCAAAACGTTTTTAAAAAAGTGGTAAAAATATCTCATTTCATGGCAATACATACTATTTATTTAACACCTTAACGATTTAACCAGTTAAAGTTATTTGAATTATAAAGTTTAAATTTAACGTGTAAATTTTAAGTGGGCATGGTCACTTAGAATTTAGAATTTAGACTTAGAATATGGCTCGGAATACCACAATATTTGATGTGAAATTTGAACGGGGACATTTGATAGGGATTTTGTTTTTCGACTTTTGCATCTCTGTATGCTCTAGCAGTTTGCAACATTATTTTAAAACAAAAGTGCTACCAAAACAACGGACCTGATACGAAGTTTAGCGAACAACATGTAAGTACTAAAACGCCAAAGATTTCATTTATTTTAAGTAATATTTGCCAGGCGGAAGCATAAAAATACTGTCCAGTACGAAATCTTCCTTAAAATCATGGGAGAAAACGTGGACATAGCGAGGGGATTCGTTAAGGGCGACAGGGTGGCTGTAGATGCCAAAGGGAGCCGCACTAGCCGCAGAGTTAAACGCAGCAGGACCGCCTGTTAAGGATGTCTCCGGATGGAAGAAGGTTGGCTTACATTTTCAAACTAATATACATTTCTATAAACTTATTCTCATACAACTTCATATATTTAAAGGCATGGTGCGATTGGAAGGCAACGATTAAAAAGAAATTGGCTCACAACCGATAGGAGTCGACTGCTACCGGTGGGGGTCCCTTCAACCAGGTGACAGTATCGGATGTGGAGGGATCTGTGGCCGCAATTTGTGGGATCTACCAAATGGTGAACGGCATTGAAGAAGCCAGATCCTTTGGTCCCCCCAATTCCGATATTAAGGCGGAGGGGGATAAAACTATCAAGCGCCCAGCCAACACCAGTGCAGCAATTGACCAAACTTCGAAGAGGACTAGAGTGGGTCAAACGAAGTCCCTGGAAGAGATTTGCGCCACCCATAATGCTCTAATGGAAAGAGTGGTAGAGTCTATGGAATCGATGGCCGCCATGAAGATGCAGACGGAGATGATGGCTCAACATCAGCAAGAAGCCATTGAAGCCTAATTACCTAAAATTTTCGGAAACATGGCCAGAAAAACGCGCCAAGGCCATGCATTACCTAAAATGTTGGTCATATGGACTATATTTTGTACGCAGTCTTGGAATTATTTTTGGTAATCGTTACCTAAAAAAATGGCTAGTGGACTAGATTTTTAGGTCAGAATTACCTAAATATTAGGTATTTTCAAAAAGTTAAAACTTGTACTATTGATAGTAACCATATTTGTTTATTTTAATTGTTTATATTGTATATTCGGATAAGTAAATATTTTAACTTTCTGAAAAAACAATCACTTTATTTTGTCCTCGGTGGGAATCGATCCCCGGTTGAACGGATGGTCCGTAAGGTTTTGCCGTTCCAAAAATTTCCCAGTTAGTCCGCCATCCAATTTTGACGGACTTTGACGGGCTCTTTTATGCGATCCCAGCAGGAAAATGAGAAGTTAGTTTTTGTGTTCTTGAAATCCTGTTCCTTTTTGCAGGCGGCGGTGTGGGGATAGATAATTTCTGAGCGTTAAATGGGGGTGGGTTTCTGAGTAGCATCAATATCAGGCCACTTATGCGCTGTGTGATTTCTGTGGCACTACGATTATAATATTTTTTAACAAAAAATCACCAACTTATAATATTTAAAAATTCTATGATTTACAAAAAAAAAAATCTTGTTCTCACATTTATCTTTAATTTTTATTAATTTTAAAATTCGTAGAAAAAATATTAATAATTTTTAATCAAATAAATTAAACTAAATACTATAATTATAATATTTATTGATGATTTTAATTTATTTTACTCACAATTTTTACAAATAATAATAAGAATGAATGTGGGTAATGTGGTGAGACGATTAAAAAATTTGATCACATTTATCAAGGATTGCCATAAAATTACAAAGAAAAATATTATTGTTTTTTATATTTTTAAACATTTTCTGTGAAATAAAATAATTTGATCGTCAGATCGTGGCAGGTGTGACCCTAACTTACAACGAAATTAACACCAAACTTATCTGCATTTTGCATTTTGGTATTATCAAGTATATGATGCAGGGTCACATCATTTTACGTTTCGTCTAAAAAAGTGAAAAAGTGAAAAATCGTTCGGTTAATTCTAAAAAACAAGAAAAAGGTAAGTGATAACATAATTGTTGTTGCTTACTAATCTTTATTTCAGCGTTACAGAGGTTAGTACAACAGATATTTTCGCCATTAATAAATATAAGCCTCCAGATGCTATCTTTAACACAAACTCTGCACTTCAGTGTCACTTGAAATGTTTTTAATCTTCATCAGTGGTAAATGGTGTGCGGTGTTCATTAAATGGTTGTATGAATAGTACTTCAGTACTAACTTAGTTGTTTAACTTAATCAAAATATTACATTTATTTCAGCCAGGCCGATTGAGACTTCTTGGGACCAGAACTGTTGCGCTTGCATTTCCCGTGTATGATTTTTTCTTTTCAAAATTCCCATCCCCGACATTAAACATCTCATCAGAGGGTAAATGAACGGCCATGACAAACTAGGCATATTTCTGGAGATCCCTTAATTTTGTATGGAGATGTAATAATGGTAATTACTCTTATTATTATTCCTGGTCTTAAGACAGGCTTACAAGACATGGATACCTAAGACGTGCATTCGGCCAAGCAAAAACCGGGAGTGCTTCAGGCATTAACAATTTTTAATTCCAATGCTTCGATTGTAAATATTATTAATAAATACACATACAAAAATTACATGAAAAAAAGTTATTTTTTATTGTGGGAAATCAGATACTACAAAGTATTGGAAAACCAAAACTGGGAGGGTGTGGAAAAGCAGATATTGCAAATAGAGGAAAACCATAACTGAGCACGTGTGGAAAATCTATAATGCGGGAAGTCGAAAAACCAGTGGATTTTGTCCTGCATTCATCTGCCAGAGATCCAGATAGAAACCTCATTTCCCCCTTACTTTTTGTGTCACCCCCGTGTATTTTGAAACCAGAGATGGAAGAAATGTAAGGGGTGAATGAGGTTTAGTCCCTCCCGCTTATATGGAGAAACCTGATGAAAATATGTTATTTTCCAGAGGAATTTTCCCGGTGGGATATTTAGGCGATGTTTTTTCGGTGCAACTATGAATTCTTCCCTTTGACTGTTAAAAATGGAACGTTGACTACGAGAACAAATCAAATCGATGGCGGGAAATAACTAAATACTGCTTAAACTCATTGTTTTTTGGCTATTGTTGAACTATTTGTAGTTTGTTATGGGCGGAGAAGCATTCGCAAACAGGTTGCTATGAGTGGGCCAAAATTTAAGCTGTTCTGCCTACAAAAACATCAATTTTTCCAGCAAAGTCTCAGATTATGTTCTGCACTTAGTAAATAATAACTAATAATTATTAAAAGTGTACTATGTACTCCTATAAAGTTCCAAAGTTGCTATAAATTACCAAGACAGCACACATTTTGTTTTTTGTTTACAAATTTGCCATATTAATATTGGCTAGACAGAGGCGTAGTGAGAGCGGAGTGCGGGGTTCGGGAGGTTAGGCTCCCCCCAGTCACCAATATGTATGCATACTCGTTATAGGATATGTTTTAAAAGCTTACATTTGTTTTAAACTATTATCCTATGCTGTATATTGTATTATTCTGCAATAAGATTGGGAGAACGTAATTTTACGACAGTTTTGCCGAGTTGAAATCCCCCTTCGTTTATGTTGAGTTGAGCAACTGCCCTTCAAGTCAGCTGTTATTGGATGTGGATGTGGATGGAAGCTCTATGGGAACACGAATTTCACATTTGTCAAAAATCCCAACCGTTTCACACGGATGGACTCTATGGGAAGAGGGTATTCTGCGCGAGAGTCCAATAGGCTAGCCTCTGGCCTACTAAAGGCTGCTTCTAGGGGCACAGGCGAATTCTATTTTTAGAATAGACCACTATTACCTTAAAAGTAGGAAAATAGTCCACGTTGGTATTGATTTTATATATTGAAACTTTTCCATCACTAGCTTTAAGCTAAGTTGAATAATATTTTAAAATATTAAACTTAAAAAACGAATAATTTGTTTATTAATATTAAGGACCCATATTTGTAGTAAATTGTGAGTAAAAATCGAGTTTAAACTATTCCTAAATTTTAGGTATTATGGACCAATTTTAAGGTTACGATGGCCTATAAAAATCTTTTTAGCCTTACCTAAAAAGTAGGAACATAGTCCACATGCTAATATTTTCAGGTAACCCATTACCTAAATCTGAAATTTTAGTCTATTAAAATTTTTTAGGTCATACGTTACCTAAAAAATAGTCTCACATTTCTCTGGGTGTAGGTAATAAGAATTAGATTAAGTAGATTTAAGTTATATTCTAGACTGAATACAGTGCCTTATCGCAATGAAGCGATGTGACCTAAATTTAATTTAATAATTTAAAATAAATGATTTTAAACTAATAACCTTTATTTAATGGATACTTAAACATATTATACATATATGTACATAAGGCAACTAAATCTACTTTTGAGTAGACCAATAGTCCTCTCAACAATATTCCGAGCTGCTGCGTGCTTTAAATTGAATACGTGCTGCATACTTTCATTTTGCGGACTACGATAAGGTGTTAGCACAAACGGTTCCAACGCATATCCTGAATCTGCTAATACAGAGAAACCACTGGTTGTAGAGAACAATTCTCTTGTTCTACTATGGTTCCAAATAAAGGAATCGTGACATGATCCTGGATGTGTAGCAACTATTGCTAGTATCTCCATATTACAGTTGCATACCTTAAGTGCCGTCTGTTGCGGACTGTGCTTAACAACTGTCTCCTTCTCAATTCGTTGTTTGCCAAAATGTGTGAAAACATTTTTATAGACTAACTCCTGAATTGTTTATACAAAAATTTGACAAGTCACCTAGTTTCCCACACTGATTTTTAAAACTATTCTGTCGGGAACCTTGCAAAACTGCACAGGGACCAATGGGAAATTTTATAAAATGTCCCAAGCAAGAAAGGGAAATTTAGTTCTGTTAAAGGGAAATCCGATAATGCTAACAAATTCATGTGCGTCAAGTTAGCGTCGGTTACTTTAGCGATGTACGTCAAAATAGCGTCGACCAGTTAGCAACGAAAGTGGAATGGTGGAATTTGGAACACTGGGGCCATTTTTATATTTTAAATTTTCTCGCTATTTGGGGGCCGAATTGAAAAATGTTTGATGCAAAATTGTTAAGAATTAAAATATCTATCGATCTATATAGGTTGGGGCCAAATCAGAGGTCTGCAAGTGTTTCAAAAATGCATTCGAAAAATCGGGTATCCACCATTTGGTTAACTGCTCCCCTCACAGAGGTTGTGCCAATATGCACGCTAAACCAGGTTACTAAGCGTTAATTCAAGCTTCTTGTCTGGAAGTTTCATCAAAATCAAATCCACAGATTTTGAGTAAAACGCCTAACAGTGAACCAACCTCGGATTTTTCCCATACAAAAAAGGGGGCTCAAAATTAATTTGTCTGGGGCTCCACTCATAGAGGTTGTGCCAACATGCACGGTAAATGGGCAGATTGGGGATCCTCCTAAGAACGTTTTGTAAACATTTCATGAAAATTAAACCCACAGTTTTCGAGAAAATTGATTTACAGTGTGGGGGTTAAATAGTCAAATTTTGAAATTGGCCGTTTCCCGCTGACTTCGCCAGCGAGACACCCTACAGCCATGACATCAACCATGTAAACATCCATACATTTTCTATGCAAACTTTAAGTAATTAATACAGCTCTCACAGAGGTTGTGCCAACTTGCACGGTATATCAATAGAAGGGGCATGTTTTTAAGTAATTTCTGCATTAATTTCGGCGAAATCAAACCCACAGATTTCGAGAAATCAAGTCATTTTAATTAAGGCTTTTCCCACGCGGTCACACTGTCCAGCCAGCGAGACAGCGCGCGGAGCCGTGACATAAGCCATCAAAATGTTAATGTTTTCTATGCAAACTTTAAGTAATTAATACAGCTCTCACAGAGGTTGTGCCAACTTGCACGGTATATCAATAGAAGGGGCATGTTTTTAAGTAATTTCTGCATTAATTTCGGCGAAATCAAACCCACAGATTTCGAGAAATCAAGTCATTTTAATTAAGGCTTTTCCCACGCGGTCACACTGTCCAGCCAGCGAGACAGCGCGCGGAGCCGTGACATAAACCATCAAAATGTTAATGTTTTCTATGCAAACTTTAAGTAATTAATACAGCTCTCACAGAGGTTGTGCCAACTTGCACGGTATATCAATAGAAGGGACATGTTTTTAAGTAATTTCTGCATTAATTTCGGCGAAATCAAACCCACAGATTTCGAGAAATCAAGTCATTTTAATTAAGGCTTTTCCCACGCGGTCACACTGTCCTGCCAGCGAGACAGCGAGTATAGCCAAGACAACAACAAAAAATCGATATCGATATTTTATCAATTAGCAACTTTTTAGCGGCCTTTTCGAAAAAATTATATATTTTTATAGCAAATTTTCAATTAATATGTATGCACCCCATAATTGGACTTGCCCTCCTGATCATTTTAAAGTATAATTCATCAAAATCAATCCCGTGGTTTGGTAGAAATTAACAGTTTACTGATTTTGGAAAAATGTAATAATATTTTAAAATTTTTTTTTAGCTTCACTTAACTTTGTTTTACTTCTCTTCTTCTATCTATCTTCGAAAGTAAAGGGGATAACTGCTTTCTGCAGTGTGGCAACTCTACAACCGCAACAAAAAAACGTATTACATTTTTTCAAAATCAGTAAACTGTTAATTTCTACCAAACCACGGGATTGATTTTGATGAATTATACTTTAAAATGATCAGGAGGGCAAGTCCAATTATGGGGTGCATACATATTAATTGAAAATTTGCTATAAAAATATATAATTTTTTCGAAAAGGCCGCTAAAAAGTTGCTAATTGATAAAATATCGATATTGATTTTTTGTTGTTGTCTTGGCTATACTCGCTGTCTCGCTGGCAGGACAGTGTGACCGCGTGGGAAAAGCCATAATTAAAATGACTTGATTTCTCGAAATCTGTGGGTTTGATTTCGCTGAAATTAATGCAGAAATTACTTAAAAACATGCCCCTTCTATTGATATACCGTGCAAGTTGGCACAACCTCTGTGAGAGCTGTATTAATTACTTAAAGTTTGCATAGAAAACATTAACATTTTGATGGTTTATGTCACGGCTCCGCGCGCTGTCTCGCTGGCTGGACAGTGTGACCGCGTGGGAAAAGCCTTAATTAAAATGACTTGATTTCTCGAAATCTGTGGGTTTGATTTCGCCGAAATTAATGCAGAAATTACTTAAAAACATGTCCCTTCTATTGATATACCGTGCAAGTTGGCACAACCTCTGTGAGAGCTGTATTAATTACTTAAAGTTTGCATAGAAAACATTAACATTTTGATGGTTTATGTCACGGCTCCGCGCGCTGTCTCGCTGGCTGGACAGTGTGACCGCGTGGGAAAAGCCTTAATTAAAATGACTTGATTTCTCGAAATCTGTGGGTTTGATTTCGCCGAAATTAATGCAGAAATTACTTAAAAACATGTCCCTTCTATTGATATACCGTGCAAGTTGGCACAACCTCTGTGAGAGCTGTATTAATTACTTAAAGTTTGCATAGAAAACATTAACATTTTGATGGTTTATGTCACGGCTCCGCGCGCTGTCTCGCTGGCTGGACAGTGTGACCGCGTGGGAAAAGCCTTAATTAAAATGACTTGATTTCTCGAAATCTGTGGGTTTGATTTCGCCGAAATTAATGCAGAAATTACTTAAAAACATGCCCCTTCTATTGATATACCGTGCAAGTTGGCACAACCTCTGTGAGAGCTGTATTAATTACTTAAAGTTTGCATAGAAAACATTAACATTTTGATGGCTTATGTCACGGCTCCGCGCGCTGTCTCGCTGGCTGGACAGTGTGACCGCGTGGGAAAAGCCTTAATTAAAATGACTTGATTTCTCGAAATCTGTGGGTTTGATTTCGCCGAAATTAATGCAGAAATTACTTAAAAACATGCCCCTTCTATTGATATACCGTGCAAGTTGGCACAACCTCTGTGAGAGCTGTATTAATTACTTAAAGTTTGCATAGAAAATGTATGGATGTTTACATGGTTGATGTCATGGCTGTAGGGTGTCTCGCTGGCGAAGTCAGCGGGAAACGGCCAATTTCAAAATTTGACTATTTAACCCCCACACTGTAAATCAATTTTCTCGAAAACTGTGGGTTTAATTTTCATGAAATGTTTACAAAACGTTCTTAGGAGGATCCCCAATCTGCCCATTTACCGTGCATGTTGGCACAACCTCTATGAGTGGAGCCCCAGACAAATTAATTTTGAGCCCCCTTTTTTGTATGGGAAAAATCCGAGGTTGGTTCACTGTTAGGCGTTTTACTCAAAATCTGTGGGTTTGATTTTGATGAAACTTCCAGACAAGAAGCTTGAATTAACGCTTAGTAACCTGGTTTAGCGTGCATATTGGCACAACCTCTGTGAGGGGAGCAGTTAACCAAATGGTGGATACCCGATTTTTCGAATGCATTTTTGAAACACTTGCAGACCTCTGATTTGGCCCCAACCTATATAGATCGATAGATATTTTAATTCTTAACAATTTTGCATCAAACATTTTTCAATTCGGCCCCCAAATAGCGAGAAAATTTAAAATATAAAAATGGCCCCAGTGTTCCAAATTCCACCATTCCACTTTCGTTGCTAACTGGTCGACGCTATTTTGACGTACATACTTTAGCGGCGATAGCGGAACGGTGGAATCTGGAACATGGGGCCAATTTTTATTTTTTGATTTCTGGGGCTTCTGGGGGCCAAATCGAACAATTTTAGATGCAAATTTTTTTAGAATGAAATTTACTTTCGACCTAGGTAATTCGCGAGTCTAGACGATGTTCGGAAGTATGAAAAAAATGCATTCAAAAAATCAGGTCCCCACATTTTGGGGAATATCTCCACTCGCAGAGCTTGCTCCACAGTGCGCGCTAGCTTAGCTTAAAGGTCGTCCCTTGAAGGACATATGACGAAAATGGCATCAAAAAATTATCTTCAGTTTTTGAGAAAATCAGTCAACAGTGGAATCCGCCAATACAAAAAAAGGCCTTAAAAATAAATTTATCCATAACTTTTTTCACAGAGCGTGCTCCACAATTCCGAGCTTATATGATGACGGGGGGCTAATAAAGCTATGTTCCTGGAAAATTGCATTAAAAAATTATCGTCAGTTTTCGAGAAAATCACGTAACAGTGTTTGAATTTTAAACGGATATTAGAATACCGCCAACCCCAGTACAAGAACCATGGCCAGCTATGACATGAACCGCAGTATCCGACACTACAACCGAATTACAAATTCAATATCGACGCTAACTTAAATTAATTATTTTGGCCTCTCACAGAGCGTGCTCCATGTTGCACGGTATCCCAAAAAATCAGAAATAAAATTAACTATCTACAGTAAAATTTTCATTAAATTATTGTCGTCAGTTTTCCAGATATTCGCCCAACAGTTCAGCTGTATGGGAACAGCTAACTTAAAATGAATTATTTCTCCTTTCACAGAGCGTGCTCCACATTGCACGGTATTCCAGAAAATTGCTAATTAAATTTACTAACTACAGTAAAAGATTCATTAAATTATTATCGTCAGTTTTCGAGAAAATACCCCCAATGGCCATCGGGTGCTTCCTGTTTTCGACGCTAACTTTAAATGAATTATTTCTCTTTTCACAGAGCGTGCTCCACATTGCACGGTATCCCAGAAAATTGCTAGTTACATTAACTAACTACAGTAAAAGATTCATTAAATTATTATCGTCAGTTTTCCAGATATTTGACAAACATTTAAGCTGTGTGGGCAAATGCCGCCAAAGGCCATCGGGTGCGTCATGTTTATATTTCTGCACTTAGTGTAGACACTAACCATACTAATACATCGATAGTCATTCGATATTCTAGAATTTGGCGCTAGTTAGCACTAGCCATTTAAACTTATATTTTCTACTAAGCTATAATCTTTGTAATATTTCGGCCACTAACGCTCGTTCGAAGCTAATCATTTTGGTGAATGTTTTATCAAAATCGGTTCAGCCGTTCTTGAGATATCCTGTATTTTACTCTTAATAGCCGAAATTCGCAATTTTCGCTGTAGTTAGACATAATAAATTTATTACTGAAAAATGTTAGTCGATGGACAAACTTTTGTATGTCTTCATTGTACCTTTCAAGTAAAGCCTAGTACTCAGTTCGGCTAAGAGTTTTACTAGTCGAAAAATATTAATCTTTCAGTGTGGCCGAAGTTTTTGTAGTTCATCCGCAATGCATGTAGCATGGTCTTACTGTGTTTGTTGACAAACAGCAAACATCAACTGGCGCCAATTTTAAAATATTACAAAATGTTGAGCCGACCTGGGTCGCAAGCTTTAAATTCGCTGTTGGCATGGCGATATGTTTTGCCGCAAATCCTACAGGCACTTTTCCATTGGTTTTCGGGGTTTTCCTTCCATTTATAATGTGTTATTGGCACACCGCTTCTGCACAAACACAGCCAAAGATCAAATTTTCTATTCTTTGGGCCGCGGCTAAAGGCGTTCATCGGAATTCATCCGCTAAATCTGGTATTTTTTTGGTATTTCCTTACTATTTCCTTAGCTCAACTGAGTACCGAGGTGGGAAAAAGTCGCAGCTAAAGGCGTTAGCTACCTATTTGCCTCTCGCTTACTCCTATGCTTAGCTAGCAGTTTTCGTCGTACTGAGTACTAGGCTTTACTCCTATGCTTAGCTAGCAGTTTTCGTCGTACTGAGTACTAGGCTTTAAGAATAAAATGTATTTTATACTTATCTGAAACGGGGTGCACTTTTTATAGCTCAATTACATCCAAACGCTCATTTTTATGACAAAAAGTGTTTTATATGAAAAGTTGAGGAATCTCAAGGACTATATAGTTTTAAATTAAAACAAGAAAGGAAGCTAGCTTTGGCCAGTCGAAGCTTATATACCCTCGCAGATCATTCCTATTAATTTACAAATCGCAAAAATGTAAAACTTCGTATTATTTTGACATTATTTTTTTCCTTCCTATGGCAGCTATATAACAGAGTCGTCCGATTTTGAAAAATTAGATTCGAAATTCAGAATTATTAAAAAAACTATATCCCCAAGCTAGATCGACTCGTCTAGTGATGCTGATCAAGAATAAATATACTTTATGGGGTCATAACCAGCCAGGATTAATTTATTAATTTAATTAATTTTACATTTTGGAGCTTGGGCCCGGCAATTCTTCATCTATGTATATGCAATTCACTGACATCTAAGTCAATCCGGCCTGTTCCAGTTTTCACTCGGAAGTGAATTTGTTAACATTATCGGATTTCCCTTTAACAGAACTAAATTTCCCTTATTTGTTAGAGACATTTTATAAAATTTCCCTTTGGTCCCTTTGCAGTTTTGGAAGGGTCCCGACAGAATAGTATTGAAAATCAGTGTGGGAAACTAGCTGACTTGCCAAATTTTTTTATAAACAATTCAGGAGTTAGTCTATAAAAATGTTTTTACACGTTTTGGCAAACAACGAATTGAGAAGGAGACAGTTGTTGAGCACAAGTCGCAACAGACGGCACTTAAGGAACACTTCCGATATTTTTAACCTTCCCGATCGGCAGTAAGTTAGCATTAATTAAAAATTGCAAGTATCGAAAGCTAAAATATGTAAGATTTGCAGATTTATACAATCTTACCGGGTCGACAAGGAATTGTTCACAATTCTTGTAGGCGAAGTTGGACCCTACCTAGAACACCCCTTAATTTCCCATATTACCCAGGTTGCGGCCGTTCTTCGGTTTCTAGCAACCGGGTCGTATCAACTGGGGGTGGCGAAGGATCACGATGTCAATATTGGAAGAAGCACATTTTCCAAAATTTTGCACAAAGTGGTGGGAGCGTTGGAGTGCTTGTGCCCTGAAAACATTTCCACCCAACAAACGCCGGTTGAGATAGATCGATCCAAGGATTACTTCTTTGAAAAATTTGCATTTCCGAATGTAATTGCGTGTGTGGATGGAACGCACGTTAAAATTATAAAGCCAGCTAAGGACCCATCATTATATTTGAATCGTAAAGGCTACTTCAGCATAAATGCAATGGTGGTAAGTTTGTATAAAGAAACTATTAAATATGTGCATTGACTAGCGATTCGTATTTCTTTTAGGTATGCAACTATAATATGGAGATACTAGCAATAGATGCTACACATCCAGGATCATGTCATGATTCCTTTATTTGGAACAACAGTAGAACAAGAGAATTGTTCTCTACAACCAGTGGTTTCTCTGTATTAGCAGATTCAGGATATGCGTTGGAACACCTTATCGTAGTCCGCAAAATGAAAGTATGCAGCACGTATTCAATTTAAAGCACGCAGCAGCTCGGAATATTGTTGAGAGGACTATTGGTCTACTCAAAAGTAGATTTAGATGCCTTCAAGGAACATTGCACTACGATCCACAATTTGTGTGCAAAATTATTAATGTTTGCTGTTTATTACACAATCTTTGCCGACGACGGAATGCGTATATGCCAGAGTTTGAAGAGGATAATGACGAATCCCCCAACCAGAACGAGGAGGAATCTAACCGCCAAGAGAGTTTGGGGAATGCAGCTGAAATTCGGGACGGAATTGCTGCAAGCTTTTTGTAATTTAATATGTTTAAATCCATTAAATGAAGGTTATTAGTTTAAAATCATTTATTTTAAATTATTAAATTAAATTGAGGTCACATCGCTTCATTGCGGAAAGGCACCGTATTCAGTCTTGAACATTACTTAAATCTACTTAATCTAATTCTTATTACCTAGTAGCTTTTTTAACACTTCTAGTTTTTGTGCTTCAATGGTCTTCAGCTCTTGCAGATGTTGAGACATCATCTCCGTCTGCATCTTCATAGTGGCGGCCATCGATTCCATAGACTCTACCACTCTTTCCATTTGAGCATTCTGGGTGGCGCAAATCTCTTCCAAGGTCTTCGTTTGACCCACTCTAGTCCTCTTTGGAGTTTGGTCAATGGCTGCACTGGTGTTGGCTGGGCGCTTGATAATTGTATCACTCTCCGCATTAATATCGGAATTGGGGGGACCAAAGGCTCTGGCTTCTTCAATGCCGTTCACCATTTGGTAGATACCAGAAATTGCGGCCACAGATCCCTCCACATCCGATACTGTCACCTGGTTGAAGGGACCCCCACCGGTAGCAGTCGACTCCTTTCGGTTGTGAGCCAATTTCTTTTTGATTGCTGCCTTCCAATCGCACCATGCCTTTAAGTACATGAAGTTGTATGAGAATAAGTTTACAGAAATGTATATTAGTTTGAAAATGTAAGCCAACCTTCTTCCATCCGGAGACATCCTTAACAGGCGGTCCTGCAGCGTTTAATTCTGCGGCTAGTGCTCTCCATTTGGCGTCTACAGCCACCCTGTCGCCCTTAACGAATCCCCTCGCTATGTCCACGTTTTCTCCCATGAACTTAAGGAAGATTTCGTCCTGGGCAGTATTTTTATGCTTCCGCCTGGCAAAGATTACTTAAAATAAATGAAATCTTTTGCATTTTTGTTACTTACATGTTGTTCGCTAAACTTCGTATCAGGTCAGTTGTTTTGGAAGCACTTTTGTTTTCAAATAGTGTTGCAAACTGCTAGAGCATACAGAGATGTCAAAGTCGTAAAATAAAGTCCCTATCAAATGTCCCCGTTTAAATTTCACATGAAATAATGTGGTATTCCGAGCCAAAACACTTATTTCGTTAATTAGGATAAATTATCTTTCTTATAAAAGAACCATGAACCTTATCGGATAAGTTTAGAATAAGTCCCAACGAAATACTTACTTATATTTATACCGTAACAACTCTAGGCAATTTTTACCAAATCAGAGCGGAATTTAGAACAAGGGCGGCGGATTTGCATTAATTGTCAAGGCTAGAATTTACCGGGTTTTAAGGTGCAACCACAAAATAATTATTAATAAGTCATATATGCAAATAATTTCGATTCCGATGATGCAATTAGGATCATAAAACATCAAGGAATATCATAAAAATATTATTGACTTATAAAGCTATCGCGAAGTATTTTTAAATTATTAATTTTTATACTGTCGGATTTAAATCCGCCTGTCAAATGCTTGGCGGAAAGTTTCCGTGTGAATTTTTCGGAAGTTAACAGAGTAACAACAGAGGGATATTCGATTCCGTGCAGTTCTTTCGGAAGTGAGTCTTGGAACAGGTCTGGGAAATTCGAATCCGTGTGAATTTTTCGGAAGTGAAAACTAGAACAGGGCCGAATATCTTTTTTTGCCGGGCCTTAGTCCAACGGTTTCCCTGCTGTCCGAAGGAGAGGACTCTTCTAGCTTCCTCTTTCTAGGCTCTTCACAGCCAAAACCAAAAGTAAAATTCTGAAAAAAAATTGGTTATTAATACTAGTGTAATATATATTTACCCAGTGGACCAAGTGTTCGTTAGCGATATCGCAAACGATAGTTACGCGAAACTTAAACGGAAAACGGCTATCGCCTCGAATCCAAAAACGATGAAAAAACGAATCACTGGTCGCTCAGTTTGTGGCAGAGAAAGTGTCGTTTTCGATAGCTCGTAAACGGATCGTTTGCGAGCCTTTGGTGATATCTTTTGCGAGGCGATTTTAATATCATTAACGATCCGAAATTAATATTAGTAGCGGATCGAAAAAGATATTATAAAAGGTGTTTCATTCCATTTCATTCCTACAGTGAAAGCAGTACTACATTTTTTGTTTTTCTTTTTTATTTTAATATCTTTTTAAATATGGTATCAAATAAATCATAAAAATTAATGAAATTAAAAGGGGTAATGAGATTTTGTGGTACTTCATGGTACATTTATGAGACTCTTTAACATATGAGACTCTTTTGGAGTACTTAAACGTTTACTTTCATCTGCTTCTGACTCTTAGATATCCTGTCCTGTTTCGATTCGCATATATAATTCCTCGTCTTGCGTTTTAATGACATTATTAAATTCTATTGCTCTTCTCTTTACTTCCACCGCAAAATTCCAAGAAGAAGGCTGAAAAACGAAGAAGAACGCACATGTGATTTTTGATTTATTTCTGTTTTGTTTTTTGGTTTTAAAGCCGTTTTAACTCACTCTTTGGGTCACAGCACTGAACTAAACACTCAATTATAATTTAATTACAGATTTTGTTTATTTAATAAATTACTTTTAAACAATTTCGGCTTTTATACGACTGCACTCTGCAAGTTTCTAAGCACAAAGAACACACGCACAAAAGAAACGAAAAGAAACGAACGAGAAACTGCGCATCAGCCATGGAAACAAGAAACGAAGTGGAACAAAAACGGTAAAGTCTCGCAAAACTATCGCAAACGATCTCAAAAGTGAATGAAAACTGGACATAAGGCTGAAAATAATGTCGCCCGGTTTTTGTTTACTAAACGCTCGTTTTTGAGTCCGTTTGCGAACATTTAACGAGACTTTAGTAAAAGCTCGCGGATTTCTATCGTTTCTAAGTCCGTTTACGAACATTTTGCGATAGTTTCGCTATACTATCGCGCCTTGGTCCGCTGGGTATATATAACGGTAAAGTTCTTACAGAACACCTCTCCCCGAGTTTTCCACTTTCTTCTCCGGCCGCTCGCCACCACCCTTTTTATTTTTATTGCATTTATCGGTTATTTTTTTTTTAATTTTATTTAATCAAGGAACAAGAAACTTTGCGGTTTGCACTTACAATACAAGTACATAAGTGCAACAGTGTTGTAAGTCCCGCAAAGTATGACGAGGGCTGCATAGTAAAAACTGCGAATTTCGGCAATTAAGAGTAAAATACAGGATATCTCGGGAACGGCTGAACCGATTTTGATAAAATAATCGTCAAATGATCAGCTACGAACGAGCGTTAGTGGGCGAGATATTACAAAGATTATCGGCCATGTTCTAGTTTTCACTTCCGGAAATTTCACACGGATTCGAATTTCCCAGACCTGTTCCAAGACTCACTTCTGAAAGAACTGCACGGAATCGAATTTCCCTCTTTTGTTGCTCTGTTAACTTCTGAAAAATTCACACGGAAACTTTCCGCCAAGCAAATGACAGGCGGATTTAAATTCGGCAGTATAAAAGTTAATTCTTTAAATATACTTCGCGATAGCTTTATAAGTTAATAATATTTTTATGCTATTCCTTGATGTTTTATGTTCCAAATTGCATCATCGGAATCGAAATTATTTGCATTTATGACTTATTAATAATTATTCTGTGGTTGCACCTCAAAACCCGCTAAATTCCAGCCTTGACAATTAATGCAAATCCGCCGCCCTTGTTCTAAATTTCGCTCGGATTTGGTAAAAATGGCCTAGAGTTGTCACGGTATGGATATAGGTATGTATTTCGTTGGAACTTTTTCTAAACTTATCCATACAGGTCTTATGCATACCAGAAAGGAAAATCAGCGGCAATGTGCATAAATGATGTGATAAATGTCATTGCTTTAAGGAAAAAGAATAGGTTAAATGTTGTACTAGCAGTTGTTGACCTATCTAATGCATACAACTGTGTAAATCTGAATTTTCTAAAGTTGATTATGGAAAACGATGGATTCCCTAAAGTCTTCATAGACTGGATTCTTAGTTTTCTATCTAATCGTTTTTTGAAATTGGGAAATGCAGTACAGGTGGCGAATGGTGGGGTTCCTCAAGGATCCTGCTTATCTCCAATCTTGTTTAACATATACACAAAAAGATTGCACCAAATAAACGATGAAAACACTCAGATTATGCAGTTTGCGGATGATTTCATGATTATTTCGTCAGGAAAAGCATTTAATAGTGCGGTTGAAAATTTGTAAAACAAACTTACTGATTTCAATCTACTTTGTAAGGACCTCGGTTTTACTTTTACGGTGGTAATAAATGTCGGTAGAGGAAGCAAAAAAGTAGTGAACGTAGCAGTGGAAAATGTGGCTGTGACGAATCTCAAAAGTGTTTCTTTTCTTGGTAGAATTATATCTGGAAACATGTCGCATAAAGAGCATGTCAAAAAGATTAAAGCCGATACCAAAACTAGTTCAAAAATTCTGCACTATGCAACTACTATCAAGTCTGGGTTGAAACCAAAAATTAGTGTAAATCTTTTGTAAGAAGCAAGCAGGAATATGCCATAACCAGCATTGCCGACATGGGTAGTGGAGCGAACAAGAGCTTAGAGATTGCTCAGGCTGGAGCCTTAAAAGATGCGTAGGTGTGCCTCCGGGGACAAGCAAGCATGAAATTTTTGTGCTTGCTGGTGTGATGCCACCGACTTTCAGAGCAAAACTTCTTACTGCTAAAGAATTGTTCAAAGTGAAAGCACAAAACCCCTTGCTCTTTGAAACCATTAGGTCATCCTCGGCCCAGACAAGCTACACCAACACCATAAATGAATTTCAGTTCTTTTTTGAAAACACTAGAATTCGAGACCAGTTCCATACATCCAACAAGATCCGAATAAATGAAAAGGTGATTAGCAAGAGCAAAAATGAGTATTCAGTTGAGGAACTTAGTGCCTTTTATGGGGAAATTATTGAGAAATACATAAAAAAAGGGTGGAACATAATCTCCACAGATGCTGTCCTGCCACAGGTGGCATTGGTGTACTTGAAATGCCCAGCCGTGCGACTTAAAAATTTAAATTTGATGTGCCACTCTCTTCAGTAAGAGCCGAGCTTGCTGGAATCAAAATAGCATGTGAGATTTTGCACAGATCCAAGTACAAAAATTTAGTTATAATTTGTGATTGCCTGGGTGCCATTAGCTTAATAAAAAACAAAAAGTCTGAGGCGTACATGGTACAAGAAATATATAGGTTAGTTGAAGATTCGGAGGTGGAAATTGTAGAATTAGTTTGGGTACCTGGCCACAAAGGCATTAACATAAACGAACAGACTGATAGTATTGCTAAAATTGCTGTAAATGAAGGAGTAGAAATAGACATAGGTCTCAACATCAAAGATGCCTTAAGGGAGATTCAAAAAATCCTACAATACAAGTGGAATGAAGAATATAAAAACAAATGCGTGATCAAAGGATCAAATCTTTTAAAGATCTTCCCAAATATCCCCAAAAAACCCTGGCACCATTTCTTAAAATGGAATGCCAAAAGCATTAAAGTATTAAACAGACTTATGGTAGACTCGACATAAGACAAGGTATTTCTTCACAAAATAAAAGCTGTCGATACTAACCTATGTGATATGTGTAATGTTCCGGAATATGCCGAGCATTCGATTTTTAACTGCCAAAAACTAATCAACATCCGTAGTAAATTCAAAATTTTCAAGTATTATAAAGATCTTAACGAATTACTAACCAAAAAAGAACCCCTTCATTTAAGGGAGCTGGCAAAATTTATTAATACAGCTAATCTAAACTTTTAAGTTCTACCTCTTATTTAACCATTTATAATTGTGTATTTTTCTATGGCGTTTGGCCAATTAAAATTCCTGTCAAGCTCACTGCCAAGAAGTCTTTATAAAACCACCTTCTGTGGTTTTAAATCTGATCCAATCAGAGTGACGTATAAGCACATATACCATCACATCCTGGAGCTCCTTGCAAACCACAGCCTGTGGTCTTGCTACAATAAAGCCAATTGAAATCTCCGGACAACCCACACATCGCTCTGTCTCACATAACATTCGAGAGAAAAAACTCTGAATTCAAATACATCAAAAACAGTCAACAAAACGATGAACATCGATAGCAATTGAGTCGACGTGGGTATATCGCGCATGCACCTTCAAACCACGAGCCCCTGGTCTATGCGGCAGTGCTGTTGCGACCAACCATCTGATCATCCATGCAATGATTTAAAACCAAAAAAAAAAAAAAAAGAGCCAAATTTGATTCGGATTGGTCAATTAATTCACCCACAAAAGCTAAAAGAGTAAGCGCACCTTTTTGGCTTACAAATGTGAAGATATCTCCATAACTATAAACGATAGAGGTAAAGGAACTAAAGATTCCAACTCTACTGCCTAAAAGTTAGTAAAAGTGTATTTTACTTCCTTAAAATATGCCCAAGAAAGGCAAACATACTAATAAAACCGTTTCTGGAAAATTTTTAATTTTTGAGGTTAGGTTACTGTTATTAACTTTTCTCAAAAAAAGCACAAAACTGCACCTCTATTTTTGCACATTTGAAAGTTTATATATCAGAGAAATTTTCAGTAAAATATGAAAACGGCAAAACGCGGCTCTTCCGAGAAATCTTTAAAAATTTTTAAAAATGAAGAAAAAGTAAAATTTGGATAGTCTTGATGAAATGTGAATCAAAGTGTAACTTTGAGAAAGTATAACTCTGGTCTGATAAAACTAAATGCGATTTCAAGTTTAGATTATGAAAGGTCATTCAATGTACCATAAACTGCCATCATTACTTTTAGAGAATTTTGAGATTTGATTTTAACATTAATTCGCAAAATCGGCCTCTGTTACCCCACTGTGCATCGTCCAGACTCGCGAATTACTTAGATCGAATAATAATTACATTCTAAACAATTTAACATTTAAAATTGTTTAATTTGGCCCCCAGAAGCCACAGAAATCAAAAAATAAAAATTGGCCCCATGTTCCAGATTCCACCGTTCCACAATCGCCGCTAAAGTCACCGACGCTAATTTGACGCACATATTTTCTGTCCGCACCAGATACAGCATTTAGCATTTACCATTTAAAAAATAGATGTGCTTTGCTTTTAAATTCAAAATATTCAAAAAAGATTCATTAGATACTCCTTTTGTCATGTGTTTCCCGCTAAAAATACATAATCAGCTAGAAGATCTGCATAGGCAAAGAAAACCAAAGGAAAGCAAAGAAATCGTTCCATGAGCAAAACATTTTTTTTAACGTGGATTAATGGGCATACTTTCGTAAACAATAATATCCGCAAGCAGTAGATTTGAAGAATCAAATGTATTGACCATGGACATTAAAAATATACATTTTAGCTTACAGTATAGTATTTATTATTTGCATACACATTTGATAACTTCTTTGCCATAATTTTTGTGCTGATTTTGCAATTCCTCGATGGTCTTAGGGCCAGTTTCTCGAGTACCGGCTAACATTTCTCGAACCGATAAAGACCCTGCTAAGGCATTTAGACTTTCTCGAGCATAAATGTGAAAGCTAACTTTGACAGGGACTCGGACTCCCGGCTAAGCCTTTTCGGCTCGATAGAATGACAGCTGATTTCCCAAAGCCAACTAAGAAGAAGACAGATAGCTATCAGGGATTTTGACATTGACTCGAGAAACCGGCCCTTAGTGCAACAATCGAAATGGTGTTTTGTTGTCTCCTGCTTTCTGTGACAAAACTAATGGAAAAAGACAAATCAGCAGGGGCCTTGATTATTTTGAAGATTTTGCGATGGGCATGTCTCAGCGGGAAAGTTCCACTGGAAAATACATATGTTATTTTCATTAGGTTTCTCCATAGAAGCGGAAGGGACAAAATCTCATTCACCCCTTACATTTCTTCCGGCTCTGGTTTCAAAGTACACGGGGGTGACACAAAAAGTGAGGGGTAAATGAGGTTTCTATGTGGTTTTCCAAAGGAATTTACATTTTCCCTACACCGTCGCCTGCTAAAAGATACAGGATTTCCAACATTTTCTGCTAAAAGGAAAAGGATTTCCAACACACAAAGAACACCCTTTCCCAGTGGGTTTGTCCAAAAATACTCAGATATTTGGTATTTTAGACACGAGAATAACGAAATGTAGTAGCATTTTTTGTCGAATGCTCTTTTCTCCCACCACTTTAGGTGGCCAAAAGTCATTTTTTGAAAGTCCTTAAAATTAAGATCCAATGATGTCAATCTGTTAGGATAACATCAGACTTTAATGTTACGTACCAGAAATCTTAACAGAGGCTCGCAAAGTTAAGGTACAGGATGTTAAAACAGCTGTTGGCGGTGACGGGCGCACGTGGAGCAAATAATTGAAAAAAAAGAACTTTTAAATTATTTCAAATCGCAATTTAGAACGATTATAACAAATCGTGCTTTACGGCATCGAAAGAGGGTGGATTAAACTAATTTTTTGTATATTTTAAGTGTTAAAATTAATGCGGTTTCTTTGCAATTGACAGTTTATTTATAGCCCTTTAACTTTTAGCAAATCAAAATAAAAACTGATCTTTAAATAGAAAAACAAGGCGATTGTGACCTAGTTTCACTTTTGCGCACTTTTTCTTAAATCTGTATTTAAAGGCCTAGACCTAAAACGGCAAAACAAACGCAAAATTGGTGCACAAATGTCAATTACGATGAAGTTTTTAAAGAACGGTATACAGGTATCTTTCTAATTATATACAAGAGAGAACGTTATAGTCGGGTGCCCCGACTATCAGATACCCGATACTCAGGTAAAGGGAGTGCGAGGGAGATGGAGATAGAAACTTTGATCACGCATAACTTTTTAACGAATGGTCCGATTTGAAAAATTTCTTCTACATTTCGATAGGTATTGAGAAACACAATAAAACTGCATTTTTACTTTTCCGAAATATTTAAATTTTTAAAATCGTATATAAGCGATTGTGGGCGTTAGAGGTGGCGTGGCACCTTCTTGAAACAAACTTGCGCTGCGTAGGAACTCCAAGAATCTTCATGCCAAATACCAATCCTCTAGCTTTTATAGTTTCCGAGATCTCAGCGTTCATACAGACAGACAGACAGACAAACAGACACACAGACGGACAGACGGACATGGCTAGATCGACTCGGCTAGTGATCCTGATCAAGAATATATATACTTTATGGGGTCGGAAACGCTTCCTTCTACCTGTTACATACTTTTGCACGAATACAATATACCCTTTTACTCTACGAGTAACGGGTATAATTAGTAATTAAAAAATTATTTTACATTATCTTTTCATAAGAATAACTTTGTTTAAAAGTATTTTTGTATTTTTTTTGTTTCTTATATGGATTTTAATAATAAAAATTCGATTACACCTAACAAAAAAAATAAAAAGGCACTCAATTTGTTTTGGGTAATCATATTCTTTTCATTATAAAACAAACTAAAAAAAATATTTTTTTTTAATTATTTTTGTGCAAAAAAAAAAAATTTTTTATCTTTAAAAAGGCGTGAGCACGGTAATTTTTCCAACAAAAACATGTTTTTTATATATTATAAATTCAATTCAAATAAATAATCTTGTAAATGTTGCTTCATTTTTAAGTTATTAATTAAGGCCACAAAAAGTGGTCATCCAGCCTATAGTGTACTGTGACGAAGAGCACCAGGAGAGTGTGAGAAGGCGACTACTATATATAGCCGCAGAATTGAAAATCTGCTGTGATGGTCCGATCCTAGCGAGTGACATATCAATAGAAAGGTATCGCAAAAATTTAAAGGACTGCATACCAACTTAAAGAAACACAAGAGAGAACGCTATAGCCGAGTACCCCGACTATCAGGTAGTGTAAGTGCGAGGAAGACGGAGATATGCATGCAGCAAAGCGACAGCTTGTACTTCTTGAATTTCTTTATTTGCTCAAAACTTTTTAATGAATGGTCCGATTTGAAAAAATGCTTCTATTGGGTTGGCAAGAAAGTCATGTCGTTTTTTTAGTAATCGTTTTTAATCTAATTTATTTGCGACTAATCGAGCACACTTTTTAGTATCGTTTTAAAGCTTATTGTCTTAGGTGCTATCGATGAAAATTTGTTTTTTTTTGCCAAATTCAGGCTTGGAGATTTTGGAGTTAAAGACGCCCCACGTTCTGGTCGACCATCGGTCGTTTTTGACGAACAAATTCAGGCTTTGCTGGATGAAAACCGGCGTTATTCAACGCGGGAGATGTCAGAGAAGCTCAGTGTGTCGCATTCAACGGTTGAAAACCATTTGAAGATACTTGGCTACGTAAAGCTCGATGTTTGGGTTCCGCATAACTTAAAGGAAATTCACCTTACTAAGCGTATCAATATCTGCCATTCTCTGCTGCAACGGATTAAAAACGATCC
Source organism: Drosophila lutescens (assembly GCA_037075285.1). NCBI lineage: Eukaryota > Metazoa > Arthropoda > Insecta > Diptera > Drosophilidae > Drosophila > Drosophila lutescens. Next base: position 42,019 of record JBAMCF010001055.1, read on the forward strand.
TTTTTTGAAGCGGATTATTACTGGAGACGAAAAGTGGGTTGTTTACAATAATGTCCAACGAAAAAAATCATGGAGCAAGAAAGATGAGCCAGCCCAAGCCACGTCAAAGGCCGATATCCATCAGAGGAAAGTTATGCTGTCTGTTTGGTGGAATTGGAAGGGTGTAGTGCACTTTGAGCTGCTGGGACGGAATGAAACCATCAATTCAGATGTGTACTGTCTTCGAGCGCGGAATTATGCAGCTGCCCGAGAGATGGTCATTAGTGGTCGAACAAAACGGCCAATACATAATTGATTAATTATAAGTCCTGATATAAATAAATCATCTTTGAAAATATTGAAAAAAACGACATGACTTTCTTGCCAACCCAATAAACCCAATAAAGCCCAAGGAAGGGCTACTTGTATTAATAAAGGAAGATATCCTGTCAGTGATGTGTTGGCCGATGGGAAAAATTAGTAAAGACAAATCTACGTGTAGTAGACGTAAAAAATTCGTCTGTCGTATTTCAGCGACCAATCACGTGTCTTGCGCCGCTTCTCAAAGAAAAACTATCAACTAAGCGGCCTAACAGTTCCATCGAAGGAGTAATGGTTGCAGAAGAGGTCCCAGTAAGGAAGAAAGCAAAAATTACAGTTCTACCAACGTTAATAGCAATGCTACTTATTTTTCCGCTCGCAATGGGGCAGCCAACAAATGTAACAAAGTTCGCCAATCAGCCCGGAATGTTCTATGAACGACTCGGCACTGCTAGAACGGCGATTTCGGAATGGACCATCATTGCGTATTATGATTTGTAACCATATTGGAGCGATATGAACACATTGTCCACTGGGATTAAGGAGCTCAGGCACAAGTGTTCTTAGCTGCATAACGAAAACGCATGCATCTCTATATTTGAGCATTTTCAACATGTATTGGTTGGGCAAGAAAGTCATGTCGTTTTTTTTAGTAATCGTTTTTAATCTAATTTATTTACGACTAATCGAGCACCAGGGTCACTCTGTTTAGTATCGTTTTAAAGCTTATTGTATAGCTATAGCTATAGCTATCCGCCACTGCACTACTGTAACGACCCTGTTTTGGGAGGCGGGATAGCTCGCCGTGGTCAGTGTTCGCGACAGATATTTATAGTTCCTCTATAGATCGATTTACCTCCCTTTCCCCAATAATAACACAGAGGGATAGAACTATAAAGTAGGCGTGTATTTCGTAGTAATTGTAAAGTTGGGTGATGAACTGCTTGCCGTCGAGGATCCGATGCTGCGGAAGCGTGTGTGAGGAACTGCTTGCCGTCGAGGGTCCGATGCTACGGAAGCGTGTGTGATGAACTGCTTGCCGTCGTTGATCCGATGCTACGGAAGCGTGTGATGAACTGCTTGCCGCCGGTGGTCCGATGCTCCGGAAGCTGTGTGATGAACTGCTTGCCGTCGAGGATCCGATGCTGCGGAAGCGTGTGTGAGGAACTGCTTGCCGTCGAGGGTCCGATGCTACGGAAGCGTGTGTGATGAACTGCTTGCCGTCGTTGATCCGATGCTACGGAAGCGTGTGATGAACTGCTTGCCGCCGTTGGTCCGATGCTACGGGAGCGTGTGTGATGAACTGCTCGCCGTCGAGGGTCCGATGCTGCGGAAGCGTGTGATGAACTGCTTGCCGCCGTTGGTCCGATGCTACGGGAGCGTGTGTGATGAACTGCTCGCCGTCGAGGATCCGATGCTGCGGAAGCGTGTGTGATGAACTGCTTCGTGGTGTGTACGTGACGTTACGGAAGAGCCATGAGATCGCGTCGGCGCTGCGGGATGGGCCGAGTGATCGTGTTGACGTTGCCGATGGGCCGAGTAATCACGTTGGCGCTGCGGATGGCCGAGTGGTCACGTTGGCGCTGCGGATGGCCGAGTGATCGCGTTTGGCGTTGCGGATGGCCGAGTGTGAACTGCTTCGTCGTGCGTACGTCGTATACGTCGGGTTCGTAGTCGTCGGGAACGATCTACTTGGGTTTCTAGTGGGTTTCGGGAATGTAGGGCATCGTTAGTGTCGGTCTGCCGGGCATCGTTAGTTTCGACCTGCCGTTTCTACATCCGTTTCGTGTCCGGGTCGGGAGCCGGAAACGTGACGTCTGGGGGAACTCACTGAGGTGGGCCTGAATTACGTAAACCGGGCCGCCTCAGTGATCACGACTGGGTCTGGGCTGATTTCTAGGAAACCACACCGGGACGCCAGAGATCCTAACCAGGTCGCAGAGCCGATTTAAAACCGAACTCCTACGGATCCCCCACCACTTACCCGGATCTTCCTCCTTGTAGATGTTTCCTCGATGATCGTCGGAACGCAAGTTCCTGATCTGAGGCCTTGCCTCTGATTAAATAGCCGCTGTTTAGAGTGCCCAGAGCGAGCGGTAACGATAATCCCGTTTTCGATAATTAGTTATCGGGTCATGATTCTAGCGATGGCCTTCGACTATCTATATCTCTGTTGTCAGTGTGACCAGTTGTCGCTTTGGGCTTTGGGCGCGCGTTTGAAAAGACGCGCGCGGGTTGCATTTAGTTGTGACGATGGGTCGTCACACTTCATATCCGAACCACTGTACATAAGTGTACATTTGGTCAAGAAAATAAATTATATATACTGGCTCAGTGATAAGTATTAGGTGTGATATCAGAACAATTACCAATACCAAAATTCCTTTAATTTTTCACTCGAGTGGGGGGTGGTCTATCACCCATATCACATTCCGTAGATCCGCGCAAGATGAATTAAAACTTGGATTTCTCCTTTGCGCGACGTAAATTAATTAATTAATCATACTTATGGTGATTAATTTCAGTTGGTAAAAATCTTTAAGAAAAACCCAATAGGTCAAATACCATACCTTATTTTTTAAAACATTTTTATCACCTACACAGCCGCCACTAAACGATTTTGAGTTTTATTTTTGATCGAAAAAATAAAACTCACAGAATATGTTTTATTTTTTGATTTTTATATAAAACTCAAGGAATAACTGTTATTTTCCAAGCGGAAAATAAAACTCAAAGAATAAGTTTTATTTGTCAAGCTTTATATAAAACTCACAGAATAACGATTATTTTTTGAGTTTTAAATAAAAATTGCAAAAATAAAAATCATTGCGAATATGTAAAATACAATATTTTATAATGACAGTGGTATAGTTGTTTTTTTTTATGAGTCTTCCTTGTTGTTGATTTTTTTGTTTGAAAAAACAAAAATAACAGTTATTTTCGTTCCCTGATATAATTAAACATGGAGGATCAAAGTGAGCATTTTCAGCATATTTTGCTTTTTTATTTCCGAAAAGGAAAAAAAGCGGTCGAAGCTCGCGAAAAATTGTGCGAAGTGTATGGTAAAGATGCCATGAGTGATCGCCAATGTTAGCGCTGGTTTGCCAAATTCAGGCTTGGAGATTTTGGAGTTAAAGACGCTCCACGTTCTGTTCGACCATCGCACAGTGGCGCCTTGGGCCAAAAAACGTGCAATAAATCACTTTTTCGACTTTGTCCTAGAAAGTTGCGACCCATACCAATCGACAGGTAATTGATCCACTATTATAAATATGTAACCCTTTTTCAAATCAAAAATGCATTTTCAAAGTTGAACAATTTTTCACTTAAAAAAAACACACAGTTTTTAGGTAATTTTTCGCACTACCGGGGGGTATATCTTAAAAACTAGGTATCGAATCGCTTTGCTTCTTTTTTCCACTGATTGGTGTGTTAGTTAAGAGTAAAAAAGTAAAACATATTATTTCATATTATATTTTTTATACTTCCGTAAAACGATATTTGGACTTTCTTCTTGATATTAGGAAAGTTGTAGCTGCGTCCGCGTGCGTCCGCGGTTTTAAGAGCCAAACAAGAAAGGAAGCTAGCTTCGGCCAGCCGAAGCTTATATACCCTTGCAGATAAAAGAAATACCTTTTTAAGTTGTCAGAAATCAAAACGCCTACTTCCTGCAAAGTTACAATGAATTTTCTTATATTTGTTTGATTATTCGTATGGGAGCCTTAAGATATAGTGGTCCGATCCGGCTCGCTAAGACATATGTCCTACCTGCAATAGAAAGAAGACTTTTGGGAAAGTTTCATGGCGATAGCTTTAAAACTGAGAGACTAGTTCGAATAGAAACGGACAGACAGACAGACGGACAGACGGACATGGCTAGATGGACTCGGCTATTGGTGCTGATCAAGAATATATATATTTTATGGGGTCGGAAACGTCTCCTTCACTGCGTTACAATATCTGACTGAAATTTTAATACCCTCTGCAAGGGTATAACAAGAAAGGAAGCTAGCTTCGGCAAGCCGAAGCTTATATACCCTTGCAGATCATTCTATTAATTTACAAATCGAAAAAATGTTAAATTTCCTATTATTTCACATAAATTTTTCGATCGTTTCTATGGCAGCTAAATGATATAGTAGTTCGATCTTTTTAAAATTATAATCGAAATTCGGAAATATTTAAAAATAGTCATATCCCAGAGTAGAAGAGAATGTAATAAAAATCAACAAAGATATAATTTTTTTCCTTTTTTTTTCGACCGTTCCTATGGCAGCTATATGATATAGTGATCCGACTTTTAAATATCTAATTCGAAATTCACAAATATATAAAAAATAATATTCCCAAGACTAGAAGGTAATACTTCAAAAAACACCGAAGCTAGAATTTTTTTTAACGTTTTTTTTTCGATCCTTCCTATGGGAGCTATAGGATATAGTTGTCCGATCCGGTCGGTTCCGACTTATATACTACCTGCAATAGTAAGAAGACTTTTGGGAAGGTTTCATCCCGATAGCTTAAAAACTGAGAGACTAGTTTGCGTAGAAACAGACAGACGGACAGACGGACAGACGGACAGACAGACAGACGGACAGACGGACGGACAGATCGACTCGTCTAGTGATGCTGATCAAGAATATATATACTTTATGGGGTCGGAAACGTCTCCTTCACTGCGTTGCAAACTTCTGACTGAAATCATAATACCCTCTGCAAGGGTATAAAAAGGTAAAAAAGTCGTGGTCCCAGAAATTGCATATGGCGCAACCTTGTGAAAGATTTGTCCAAAACATTGTGTTAAAGTCCTGAAAATTTGATATTATGTTCAACAGCTCGATATAAGGAACTTTAGTTCTACCACTTTTGGAAAAAACCCGCTAGTTTAGCGGAAAAACAGCTATAAATAGCTAAAATACGGAAGGGCGTAACTACTAAACTAAACTACTGAAGCTACAGACTTGTGCCGTGTCTCGTTTGAAAGGTATTTTAAAATGCTTTAAGCGCCTTCTGTATGTAATTTGTGTAAATGTAATATTTAAAAAGATATGCACAAAACAAATTTTTTGTAAACTTTTTTTTTAGCCTTTTTTATTTTTTTCAAAAACGGTTTCAACGATTTCCTTTAAAACTTCAAACTGTATAGCCCTTGAGATTCCTTAAATTTTGGTATACATCATGTTACTGTAAAAAATTACGTTTAAAAGTAATTCAGAAACGAAAATAGCCACTTTTGCCAGCTCAAAACAACTTACGATGCCTAAGCATTGAATTTAGTATGTGCGAATCCAAACTGTATTTTAAGGTCATGGAATCACAACCTTGTCACAGAGTTAGAATCTAGTAATTATAGTCCAGAAATGTTAGCTCTATTGGATTTACCAAGTTTACTAAATTGTGACCATCATTACAAAAAACATGAAATATAAAAAAAAAATTTTTTAAAAAACTTAAATTTATATTTTTTTTGTTTTTTAGTTTTTAAAAATTAAAACATAAAAAAAGAAACTAAACAAAACAACATTTAAAAAAAAATATTTTTTTTTTTTTAAACGCCAATTTTTTTTTTTTTTTTATAATAATTTTTAAAAATTACAACATAAAAAAAGAAACTAAAAAAAACAAAAACTTTTTATAAAAAGTTTTTTTTTGTTGGAAAAAAATGGATTTGTTTTTAAATTCTGATTTTGCCGACTTGTAAGTACGCCCCTGCCACGCCCACTCCCTGTCTCAAGCAATAATTTGAAAGGTGGATCAATTATCTATCATTTGCCGTTTACATCATTCAATTATCTTCACTGGTTCAAAAGTTATGATTTATAACAAAAAAAAAGTCAAAAGGCGCCACTGTGCATCGGTCGTTTTTGACGAACAAATTCAGGCTTTGCTGGATGAAAACCGGCGTTATTCAACGCGGGAGATGTCAGAGAAGCTCAGTGTGTCTCATACAACGGTTGAAAATCATTTGAAGAAACTTGGCTACGTAAAGCTCGATGTTTGGGTTCCGCATAACTTAAAGGAAATTCACCTAACTAAGCGTATGAATTTAAGCGAAAAACGCACGGAGAGTGCAGACGTGTTTTGCGCGAGCTCCGGAAAAAGCAGCTTAAAAGTGAAAATTAAATAACTAAAAATACTGGAAAAAACATTCATAATAATTGGTGCTATGTATAAACTAGTGCTAAGTTATTATAAAAACTAAGAAGTGCCACGAGTAATAGCTCAATGAGCGGCGATTCAAAAAATGAGCGTAGAAGCTCTGTAGACCAGAGAAACAGTTATGTCTCTTATTTCTCAACCCGTGATGTACAAGTAGAGAGAACTTCTTCAAAGAGCAACCCAGCCCAACTGACCATTGACAGTGCGAGAGCACGGTCTTGTTCCCCCGCCCTACTCACACTCACACCAACTCCCACTCCATGGAGCTTGCAGTGTAGAACCCCACCCCCAGCTTCGACTCACTGCTCACCAGCCACGAGCACTGTAACCTCGTTAATTTCTGCAACCGCAGCCACTGCAACAACAACATCAACGGTCTCCGTAACCAACAACGCGATTTCGAATGCGTTAGCAACTTCTGCAGCGCCGAATAAAACTACAAAGACAATTGTAAGTACGAGTGCCAATAACGGCAATACCAAACAACAACAAGTCGGTCCGGCTATACAGACTGGCATGGATCGCTACATCCAAATCAAACGGAAGCTAAGCCCGCAAAATAAAATGGTTGGGAATAAACCAAAACAAAATTGCCCTAATAAAGGCAGCGAACAACCAGGGGCATCTAGTAATAACAGATTCGCCCTGTTGTCGCATATTGAAAATATTCAATCCGAGACTGGACAGGCTGTACAAAAGAAGCCAAAGCCCCCACCAATTTACATAAGGGAGCAGAACTCAAATGCCCTAGTAAAGAAAATTGTTGCGCTGGTCGGGAATGACAACTTTTATGTTACTCCTCTTGTCAAAGGGAATATACACGAAACAAAGCTTCAAGCTAAAACTGAAGATCAATTCAGAGCTGTAACCAAATACCTAGACGAGGCTAAGAAACCCTACTACACGTACCAGCTCAAGAGTAGCAAGGGCTTGCAAGTAGTGTTAAAGGGCATAGAGCCAGACGTATCTAAAAATGAGATAATAGAGGCACTGAAAGAAAAAGGCTTTCTCGCAAAAAATATTATAAATATTATCAACAGAAATAAAAAGCCGCAACCACTCTTTAAGGTCGAACTGGAGCCAGAAAGCAGAGCCTTGAAAAAAATGAAGTGCACCCGATCTACAAATTGCAATTCCTGTTGCATAGAAGGATTACTGTTGAAGAACCGCATAAGCGAAATGGTCCGCTGCAATGCACCAACTGCCAAGAGTATGGACACACCAGAAACAACTGCGGGCTTCGATCAGTCTGCGTAGCTTGTGGAGGCTTCCACAACTCCGAACCGTGCCCTGCAAGCAAAGAAGACCCAAAGACGAAGAAATGCGCTAACTGTGGAGACAACCATACCGCAAACTACGGAGGCTGCCCGGTCTATAAAGAGTTAAAGAGTCGGTTACAACAAGCTAAGAATGCACGCTCCCAGAATGCACAAAATGTATACGTGCAATCCCAAGCCACACCTGATGTTTTCTTTGCGAAAGCAGCCAGATCTTCATTTGGGCCCCTCAACACAAATGGGGGAGTTTCATACGCCAGTGCCCTAAAAACAGGACTCGCCAATCAGACAGGGTTCCCACAAGCTCAATGCTCTGAGCAAAATATAATAACACCTCAGCATGCAATAGGACAAACACCGAACAGCATCCAAACCATGATGCTGACTTTACAAAAGGGTATGATGGAATTTATGTCCTTTATGAAAACAACAATGGATAACCTAATGCAAAATCAAAACCTTATAATAAAATTGCTCACATCCCAACAATCTAAATAATCGATGTCTTGTCTTCGAATATCCATGTGGAATGCCAATGGAGTTTCACGGCACAAACTTGAAATAACTCAATTTCTCAATGAAAACCAAATAGATGTAATGCTGCTGGCAGAAACGCATCTCACAAGTAAATACAACTTCCAAATAAGAGGTTATACGTCATACTGCACAGATCACCCGGACGGTAAGGCTCACGGAGGAACTGGAATCTTAATCAGGGAACGCATTAAGCACCACTTTCACCAGAGGTTTGCAACAAATTATTTGCAGGCTTCATCTATAAAACTAAAAGCAGGCAACGGCAGTATCACTGTAGCCGCTCTCTATTGCCCACCGCGTTTTACGATAACTGAAGAGCAATTCTTGGACTTCTACAATTCACTCTGAGATCGCTTTATAGCAGGAGGAGACTGCAACGCCAAGCACACGCACTGGGAATCAAGACTCGTCACCCCCAAAGGAAGACAACTGTATAAAGCAATTATAAATTTGAGCAACAAACTCGACTATGTCTCCACTGGCAGCCCCACATATTGGCCAGCTGACCCCAGAAAACTCCCGGACTTAATTGACTTCGCTGTGACCAAGAACATCCCAAGAAATTTAGTAAGCGCCAAATCGCTATCGGACTTATCATCGGACCACTCGCCTGTTTTAATAACTCTCCTTCAAAGCCCGAAAGTAATCGAGCACCCCCTCAGGCTGACCTCGACTAGAACTAACTGGCTAAATTACAAAAAGTACGTAAGTTTCCACATTTAATTATCACCACAGTTAAACATAGAGAACGACATCGACTTCTCTGCTGATGCCCTGGAGTCAGTACTCGTGGCAGCAGCCAAAATCTCAACACCAGAAGAGACAATCGTGCGTAGCAACCAATACAAAACTTATCTGCAAATCGAACAACTGTTTCGGGAAAAACGACGTCTACGACGCGCTTGGCAATTCTGCAGATCGCCCCATTCGAAGCAGCTCTATAATGAAGCCACCCGCAGGCTCACCAAAACCCTCAAGCAAGAAGAGGAGCTTGCGCAGCGCCGGTACATCGAGAAACTGTCGCCGACCAGTACAAAGCATCCTTTGTGGAGAGCTCACCCAAATTTAAGCTCTCCGATAGAATCAGTCACTCCGATTAGAAACTCCTCAGGTACTTGGGCCCGCAGTGACGAAGACAGAGCCGAAACATTTGCTTTACACCTTCAAAATGTCTTTCAGCCAAACCCTGCAATAAATTCATTCGCACTACCGTCGCCGCCAATTCGAATCGAAACTGAGACGGAGCCAATTCTGTTGCAAAAGTTGCAAAAGTCATCAGCGAGCAATTGAAGCCAAAAAAGGCTCCAGGCGGTGATCTAATAACTCCCAAAATGCTAATTGAACTCCCAAATTGTGCAGTTGAGGTCATTTGTAAACTCTTTAACAGGATTACACGACTTGGCTACTTCCCAAAAAAATGGAAAAAATCGGTAATCGTAATGATCCCAAAGCCAGGAAAAGATCACACAATACCAGCTTCATACAGACCGATAAGCTTACTCTCGTGTCTGTCAAAACTGCTCGAAAAATGCCTTTTGACGCGAATAGTCCCATATCTGAAAGAGCACAACGTCATCCCGGCACATCAATTTGGCTTTCGAGAAAGCCATGGAACAATAGAGCAAGTCAACAGACTAACAATGGAAATACGGTCTGCATTCGAATATCGGGAATATTGCAGTGCGGTATTCCTTGACGTTGCACAGGCTTTCGATCGAGTCTGGCCGGAAAACACTCACAGGATACTTGAATCGTACCTCTTCAACAGAGAATTCGCCGTGAGATACAATACTACAACATCCGACGATTACACAATAGAGGCTGGAGTTCCCCAAGGTAGCGCCCTTGGTCCAACTCTATTCCTCCTTAACACCGCAGATATCCCCACGAACGACCGGCTAACTACCTCCACATTCGCAGACGATACCGCGATCATAAGTCGGTCCAAATGCCCAATTCAGGCAACAGCACTACTAGCTGATCATCTGGTAATAGTGGAGAGGTGGTTATCAGACTGGCGTATAAAAATAAATGCGCAAAAGTGTAAACCCATAACGTTTACTCTAAACAGACAAACGTGTCCCCCGCTAACTCTGAATAACACTCCACTTCCCCAAGCTGACGATGTAACGTACCTTGGCGTTCACCTAGACAGGAGACTTACATGGCGGCAACATATCGAAGCTAAGAAAATTCATCTAAAACTAAAATCCAATAGCCTCCATCGGCTCTTAAACGCTCGCTCCCCCCTTTGCCTGGACTTCAAGGTCCTGCTCTACAATTCAACGCTTAAGCCAGTCTGGACTTACGGCTCCCAGTTGTGGGGAAACGCGAGCAACAGCAACATCGACATTATCCAGCGAGCACAATCAAAAATCCTGCGAACAATCACTGGGGCACCATGGTATGTTCGGAACGAAAACATCCACAGAGATCTGGGCATACCACCGGTCAAAGATGAAATATCAAAGCAGAAAGCGGCCTAGCATAACAAGCTTACACTGCATCCAAATAACCTCGCAAGAAACCTAACACGGGTTTCGAACAGAACTCGTCTTCATCGAAACGATCTACCAGCCCAGCAATAAATATTAGGGCCCGTTAGTCTAAATTCAGTCTACGTGACTGTAAGTTAAGTTATATTCTTAAGATTTGATACACTTATTGTAAGTCTCATTTAGAGAAGATTCAATAAATAAAGCATAAAAATAAAAAAAAATAAAAATAAGCGTAAAAATATCTGCCATTCTCTGCTGCAACGGATTAAAAACGATACTTTTTTGAAGCGGATCATTACTGGCGACGAAAAGTGGGTTGTTTACAATAATGTCCAACGAAAAAGATCATGGAGCAAAAAAGATGAGCCAGCCCAAGCCACTTCAAAGGCCGATATCCATCAGAGGAAAGTTATTCTGTCTGTTTGGTGGAATTGGAAGGGTGTAGTGCACTTTGAGCTGCTGGGACGGAATAAAACCATCAATTCAGATGTGTACTGTCGCCAGCTATCCAATTTGGCGGAAAAAATTAAAGAAAAGGAGCCGGCACTAGCTAATCGCAAGGGTATAGTCTTTCACCATGACAACGCTAGGCCCCACACATCTTTGGTCGCTCGGCAAAAATTAACGGAGATGAATTGGGAAGTGCTACCACATCCACCATTTGTTTCGCTCTCTTCAAAACTCTTTGATTGGTAAAAACTTTGTTTCAGATGAGGCTGTCGAAAACCACTTGTCTTGATTCTTTGCTGGAAAAGACCAAAAGTTTTTCGAGCGCGGAATTATGCAGCTGCCCGAGAGATGGTCATTGGTGGTCCAACAAAATGGCCAATACATAATTGATTTATTATAAGTCCTGATATAAATAAATCATCTTTGAAAATATTGAAAAAAAAACGACATGACTTTCTTGCCAACCCAATATATGGCGAGCTACAAGAAGGAAGTTATCTGATTAACCATTTCCGACAGCGAAGATCACCACTCGATATAGTAGGTAACGTGGCTAACTCACTATTTGTCGTACTTGACGCCAGGTATGCAGATGACATGGCCAAGGTCATAAATGATGTGATTTCCAGAGAAGACGTGTTGATGATGCTTCTCAAAAATCAAACGTCGATCTTGGATTCTAATATAAACGTAGTCAAGAAAAGCGAGTCATCCACTGATAACCACATCAGAAATTTGGAGCATCAATTAGCAAGTTGTTTCTGCAGGTTTGTAGAACTATTGGTCATAGTTGCAGTATTGGTTGCGCTCATGGTCGAATTAGTAGGCGAGAGTTTGATGAGCCAGATTGCAGTCAAACTGAGCAAAATTACCTAAGTAGCGGTTAAGGGCGGCAAAAGAAAAATTTGACAACGCGAAATTTTTAAAAAATAATGGAATTCTAGAAATCAAGGAAGAAAAATAATAAACTAACAAAGATGGACCTCCGCGTCAAAGAGCTTTAACCGCATTTTTAACAGCAAAAGATAGGTTAGAACAAAAAATCACAACAAATGTACTCCATTTTAGATCGAAGGATTAGTGTCTTATGAGTCCAATAAAATTTTATGAAAATTATCTCTTTTACCCTATACCGTTAACTGCGAAAGTAAGTTTCGAACTTTTATTACCCCAGTATTGGGGCTAGACCAGTTTAAAATGTATATTGACATTTTGCAACAATCCTCGAAGGCTATGCAATTGACTTTAAAATGATGTAGGAAAAAGTTATGGCCAAAAAAAACATCCTTTCCGATGATACCAGTCTCATTTCAATGGCTCTTTGTTTATAGCTGCTATGTCTAACCAAACTTTTCCTCCTATTAGTGCCCCCATCTCCCCTATATTGATTCCCTCAATTCTATTTGGTTTTTATCCTTCAGAATTGCGGTCACCTCAATCCAATTGATTTCAATCGACTTCAACAGGTAATACACCGTGTTCCACCGAGTGGGACATAGGCTTTTCAAAGACACATCCAACGTTGCGTTCATGCCTGACTTTTTAAAGTACTTCACAATCTTGCTGCAAGTAGTAACAATACTTCCTATTTCAGGAACGGCATCTATTGCTTTTTCAATGGCGTTGTTAAGCAAGTGATTGACGCAATGAATTTTTTTGAAAGTTGAAAAAAGCTTTGATCATATTGGACCCACGATCAGTAACAATGACGGGTCTATCCGCGTCGATATCACATCAGAAATCGTTTAAAATGTATTTTATTTTTGCACAACGTTTAAGCCTTAAGAGAACAAAAAAAGTAATTAAACTTATAAGCATATAGATTAGACTGAAAAACCTGTGGCGCGTGTGTCTTCCATTGACTTCATGGCCATAAGACGATCAACAAGAATATAATGTATTGTACAAGACAAATACGACGATTTTAAATAATTGTCAGTCCATACGTCACTGGTGATGGCATATCCAAAGACTTTGCATTGTTCGATTGTATCTTTTACTGGACGAAAATGCGATGCATATATGCCGGAAATGTTCCTCGATATGGTAGTTGGATGTGGTAACAACTTATCCAAGTAGACATGTGCACCATATTTAGCTCCAACGTTGATGAGGAATGATGAAAACTTTTCAATCCCGGAATCATCAATAATTTTGAGTGGACGACAGTTCTCGAGAATCCATTCAGTTATCACAGCAACACCCTCTTCCTTAGTTGTCTTACTCACATCAATAGTCAAACCTTTTTCAAATTTAGAGGCACTGGCTACATAGCATTTGTGTTTATGCAGATTAGATGTGCTTACTGTAAATTTAAAAACCGAAAAACACGTCTTACAGGCTACCAGGTCGTTAAATTCTTCGCCATCACCGGTTTTTATTAGTGAAAAAAATTGCTACACTTCGCTTCTGCCTCTCTTCATAATTAAAGTATATACTCCACTTTGCAGCTTCTCTTTTACATTTAGTGCATTCACCTCTGCTACCTATATATTTGAATAAAATGGATTAAAAACTGAAAAAATCACTCAAAAAAAAAGGAAATACACAGCTATCAGTCTAAGGCGAATAAAACAAAAAAAAAAACTTATATCAAACCCAATAAAATTAATATACACATTCAAACAAAAATTATTTTGTTCGGGGTGGCTTAATCGTGGGAAATACGGATATCCCAGGGAAACTGGTGAAAATCCACATTAGGAAATATTAACGAAAGACACGGCAAAACTTGTGGTTGTTATGCAACTTTAAGCCTAGCTTAACTAAACTGCTCCAACGAAGCAAGGACTTAATATTTGCTTTAAAAGTACTTACAGCATTGGTTACCTCAATCCCTTCCATTTTTTTCCGTTCGATTTTACTAACAGCACGAAATAATTCAAATAATTCGAATAACTCGAATGATTTCAGCCTATTCGAATTTGACAATCCCCTTTTTTGTATCACTCATTTCACTCTAGGCTTTTGCTATCATACTCTAAACCTACTAAGATTCAATCCACTCTATTCATAGTTTGCTTAGCACTTATTTAACTCTATTCTATTCGAATGGAATCATTTCAAAGCCTGTTTGATTCCAGTCATGCAGATAACTTATAGAACGTCAGCAGCACCATGTATAGCCATTCGCGCACTTCATCACATCGCTGATCTTTATGAAGGCCAATTTCCTCAGGGTGCGGAATCTCTTCGTAACGAGCTATACGTTGATGATCTACTAAAGGGAGCAGACGGGATTGAAGAGGCGCAGCTCAAAAAGGATGTTATCGTTTGACTACTCGCCAAAACCGGGTTGCAATTAATTAAGTTCAGCAGCAACTCGTCTCAAATCACTCCAAAGAGGAAGTTTTTATTAGCCTAGAGGAATAATGCGTCACAATAAACTCTCGGAATTGCGTGGCAGCCTAGTGCGGCGTATTTCTGATTCGATGCAAGGGTCGACAATCTCAAAACTTCACGCGCCGATCTATCCTATCAGTCGTAACCCGTTTGTTTGATCTTCTAGGTTTCATAAGTCCAATAATTATACGCTGCAAGATTTTACTACAGGATCTTACGCTACAAGGTCTCGACTGGGACACGCCCATCGACGATGATCTGAATGCGCGCTAGAGGGAGCTTCTGGAAGACTTGAGTTATTTTACTCTACTGGAAATACAGCGCTTTGTCCACACTACTCACTTAAAGAATTCCGAAGTCCATGGATTTTCCGATGCATCCAAACGTCCGTCTACATACGGACGGAGACTCAAACCGGAGTTCGAGTAAGCTTGCTGATCGCCAAGTCAAAAGTCGCACCGACAAAATATACATCAATTGTGTATACACATTGTCTCACGCGGGTGTCGCACCACAGATCTAAACTCAAACATGGTGTTCTTAGGACCAAAATTTCTGCTGCAGTCACCAGAAAACTGGCCCGTTAACATATCAAGCTTCAACCATCAATAAACGCATTAAACGCTACAAATCAAACTACACTACTTTGCAAAACAGTAGATCTACCAGAAACAAATACAATCTTAAGATACCTGATTTCAAATTGTTCATCATACATCAGAGTTCTTCGTATTGTATCATACATGTATCGATGCGTAAATAAGGTCAAGCCGGACCCATCCATATAAGTGGCCAAGTGACCAAATTCAACAAGAAGAATACGCATCCGAAATCGCATCTGTGAAAGGAAACCTGGATTTTAAGCCATGCTTCCAACGACTCACGCCATTCTTGAAAAATTCGGTTGACAACGGAGTAGAAGTGTGTGTGATAAGAGTGTGAGGTAGGTTGGCACAGGCTGGCATACCATTCGACACGAAATTTCCAGCCCTATTACCCAGAACACATCCATTCACCAAGCTTTATTTGCAATTCCTACATAGGTCAAATCTACACGCTGGACCCAAGCTCCTGATGTCACTGTTTTGCGAAAATATTTGGATAATAAACGCACGCTCACTAGTCCGACCAGTTATAAGAAGCTGCATAACGTGCTTCCACTTCCAGCCTCGTTTACTGAAACAGGTGATGGGAGACCTTCCCGCAGATCGGTTGAAAGGAGGTTGACCATTCCTAGTGTCGGGCGTGGATATCTGCGGCACATCTCAAACCCCTCACCTCATACAGAATCAGAGGGAAGGCCCCGTACAAAACGTACTGTGCCATATTTGTCTGTTTCGCATCAAAGGCAGTTCACATTGAACTCGTATCGGAGCTTTCTACCAATGCGTTTCTGATTTGCATCAGAAATTCGTCGCACGCCGAGGCATTCTGATAAAATTGTCTGCGATTACGCAACCAATTTCTGCGGTTTTGATTTCTCATTTATCCCTCCTAGAGGCTGCCGTCAAGTCTGCCAAGATGCTGGCACTGAAAAACATAGCGCAGGCGAACTTGACATTTGCAGAGCTTCAAACTATCTTTATCGATGTTGAAGCGATGCTGAACTCCAGACCAATCTCACCGACATCGGGCGATCCCAACGATGTCACAGCAATCACCTCAGCACACCTGTTAATTGGAACTCCATTAGCCAGCGCTCCCGAAGAGCGCCTGTACCATCCCAAAGACGATCCCAACAAGGAAGCCAAGTACGTCGATAGGTTCCAACGGATTAGGTCAGCTTGTAATCGTTCATTAAGACAACACTCCGCCCCAACAGTGGGCTCTGGCTTGTGTGGTCGCAGCGATTCCAGGCAAGGATAGTCGAGCTCGCGTTGCTGAAATTAAAACTACGAAAGGAACTTTTCTTCGTCCAATTCATAAATTGGCCCCCCTTCCTACAGCATCGGATTTGTAATTTGAAAGTTGCATCTTTCAACCCGGGGAGGATGTTCGGGGAAAGCTCAGTTATTAATTGGAGTTGTTATATTTGAATTACACGATATCGTGATCCCTCCGATCCTTATCGATAGAAACTATCGCTATAGGGGGTCGCAACGCCTTTAGCTGTCAGTACTCTCCCTTTTTTGAAACTACTTCTTTGTACTACTTGTAAGAAAAAAGCCACTGCGCTACAATAAACGTGGAAATCGAATCGACAGCAATTTAATCTTTAATTATTGGTTACAACTTGGACGAATTGTCTTTTCCAATCAATTCTCCCTGGCCGAGACTAAGGGCCAGACATAGAGTTTCATACTTTTCCCCGAGTACAATATACCCTTTTTACTCTACGAGTAACGAATATAATTCTCCCCGACTTCAACCATTGCACTATGGGAAAAAAGTCAACTTTGAAACACGTGTATCAGGATTTAGACGAAATAAAATTAGTGTTTTTTTAGAATTTTTTTTAGCTTGCCAAAAAACGTCAATTTTGAAAAAGTACCCCTCATTGAAAATCTGTATCTCCGGTTGTAGTAATCCGATTGACTTTTGCATTAATTCCTCTAAAACCGCGACGTCACAATGGAGACAGGAATCAGGCTGAATTTCCAAAAAATGTAATTGCAGTTATGTGCGGCTATGCCATAAGATTATGAACAGCATATTTTCAAACCATTTTGAGAACATTTAAAACATTTAATTTACTGTTGTGATTAGTAGCTCACACGCGGCGCCTAATAATTTCCGAATTAAGTTGATTTTTTTAGATTTTTATGTCAATCCGTTCTGGGTGAATTTTGCTACTGACCGTATTATTGGTCCGCAATTATATAGGTTTAGATTAAACTAATTTATCCCAAAGTTTCAAAGAGTTCGGGCACGTAGTTTTCTTTGCTGATGTATGTAGCTGTACGACTCCTTTACGAAATTTTTAGAAGCGATTATTTTCAACAAGTAAAAAATATAATATAGCTCGTATGTCATACATGTTTCCTAAAAGAAATTTATTCGTTGATTTTTACGGCTTTTTTTTTAGGAAAATAGTACTTTGCTTTTCGAGTGATTTTGAGTGCCATCCCCAAATAAAATCATTCCATCAAAAACAAGAAAGGAAGCCAGCTTCGGCCAGCCGAAGCTTATATACCCTTGCAGATCATTCCTATTAATTTTCAAATCCCAAAAATTTTAATTTTCTTTAGTATTACATAAATGACCTTCTGTGGTTATTTACAATACTTAAAAGAACCCAAAAATCCATTTTCAAAGAATTCATTTGGCGTCTTTCGCTATTTTTTCCCTTAAGAAAGTCTAAAGTTTGAAATAGGGTCACACGTTTACAAAAAGAGACGAGAAACTTTGTAGTTTTCGCACCTCGATTTATCTGGCTATTGTAAGCAAACCAAAAAAGTTTAAATATGGTGTGAGGAGTTGAATAACTCATCACAAATAGCAGCAGCTAGAATAACGGATGGCCGGCCGCTTACCAGTTACGCGGCAAATTAGCGTAGTAGCGGCGCGGCGAAGGGAGTTTGGAGACCGAGAATTGTAGAAGAGAGTTTGGAGACCGAGAAGTGTAGAAGAGAGTTTGGAGACCGAGAAGTGTAGAGTGAGAGTTCGGAGACTTCGCAGGCAGAGCCAAAGTGCCGTGGGTGCAAAAGGAAATAACGGAACTGCACCGGACTTTGGACTCTGCCGTGAACTTTGGACCAGGAGGATGAGTGCCACATCGCAGCAGCGGAGCGGCACACAGGCCTGCAACATGCAACAACAGAATCAGCGGGACGGCAGCAGCATGCAGAATAACAATTTAAGGCCGTGCGTGAAGGACAAGTGGGTCAAACAGGGACCACGGACTTTGGACCTGGAGTGGAGAGATCAGCGGGCAGAGCGCAAAAGGGAAATAACGGTTCCCGGAGGCCCTATATAAAGCCACCGGGCGCTGGCAACTGGATCAGTCGATCACAAGGAATCAGTCCGTCAAGATCAGTCAAGATATCAAAGTGAATAAGTCAGTCAATCAGTGCCAAGTAATCTACAAGTGAAAACACAAGTCAAGTCGTCGGAAGCAGCGCCGTGGGAGCCTACAAGGAGCAAGATCGCTACGTCGAGACGTTCGGGATTGGATCAGCAGGAATCTCCGAATTGAGACACAGGTAGCTGAGGTCCGGAGGGCATCACGCGGCTAAGTCAAGACAAACTGTTCCTACTCCTGTCCGACTAAAGCCTCGCATTGCGTCTGGCGTGTCCCTCAGAGTGAACAGGCCAATTGTCATTTCAAGGCGCTGTCCTAGAGAGAACAGGCTGTTGGTCATTTCAAGGCGCTGTCCTAGAGCGACTAGGCCCGTCGTGATTTCAAGGCGCTGTCCTAGAAAGAACAGACCGTTTGTCAGTTCAAGGCGCTGGCCTAGAAAGACCCACGGTTTTACGAGCCGTGACCGGCGTGTCCGTAACCCCAAGTACCAAAGCCACGCTACGTCCAACCTCACAACCAACGCACCCCGGAGCAGAGCATCGGACATCGAGCTGCACGGAAACGTCACGAACGAGCTAGCGGGTGAGGCCAGGGTGGAACGTTCGTTTACACCAGGCGTAAGGCAAGGTGAAGCACTAGGCAGCCTCCAGGTATCTACCTAGACTGTCAGCGCGATCCGAGCAAGAGCCTAGTAGGACCATCCGGGACAGAGCCAGGGACAGGCGGTTGTGTGTCTATAGGCGTTGCCCTGTAGAGCGCAGCTCCTGTTCACCCTAGTCTGAGAACGGTGACGCTTCCCTAAGCCCACACGGCTGATCTCCTTGCGAGTCCGAGGCGCTACGTGTGGTCGCCGAGTCAACGCATCGGAGCAGAACATCGCCGAGCGTCCACGGGGAGCTACAGGGAGCTACAAGACCGGAGCACGGAGTCCACGAGGAAGGCGATCACCGAGGCGTCGCACCGTCGTGGAGAGACGAGTATCACTAGGAGGCACCGAGGACCACGAGTGGCGACACCAAGGCCATCCGAGCCACCAAGCCGCTGTAATCATACCCGCAATAAACCCAATTCGAACCCGTGAATTCTGTGCTTTCTCACTGATCTACGGGGCGGTCACGTTTATATAAATTTGGTGGGACGAACACATAACTTCTCTGAGCTAGCCGCACGAATCTCGTAGCGAGCAGACCTACAAAATCAGTTCGTTACATCTGGCGCCCAAAACGTGATTGTCCCAGCAGTGAAAGCAACGTAAAGCAGAATGGGGAAGAAATGGATTTACCGCCTCAAGACCGAGACAGAGTGCGTACAGAAAACAGCAGCACCGGTACGGAACCCGGCTCCGACACCCAGCCAGCCAGATTATGCAAAGGTCGCAAAACAAGTCCGCGAATGGTCGTTTAAGTTCGACGGCATTGAGAAACCGTTCGAGTTTCTGGAGCAAGTGGAGTGGTCCGCAAATACAGTTTGAGGAACTGGAGAAGGAACGGGAGACATTTGCCCAGGAAAACAAATTCGCCAGGGCAAAACCAGCAGCTCAGGCACAAACGATGTGCAGACGGTGCGAGGACACTGGCGACCAGGAACCCCGTGGGAACAGTCAATGGACACCGCCCCTACAAGCCCACCGACAGCAGGCAACCAACCCACCGTATGAACGCCAGCGGTCGCCGATACAACACCAACAGAGGCAGCCAACAAACCCCTTGTGGAGGCCACCAATCACAACGCAGAGACCATGGGAGAGCACCCACATCACAGACCCCCAGGAGGCCTGCCGAAAGTGCGGCGGCCACGGGCACTGGGAACGCGGCTGCCGAAACCAGCGTTTGTTGTTCTGCTGGGTGTGCGGCAAAGTGGGTATCAGGAGCATCGAGTGCTGCCAAGGAGCGGGAAATGGTCAGCGATCTCAGCCGCAGAGAGGCGGGCGGGGATCGCAAAATGCTTCCTCTCCAAACTAACTGGCAAGCTGATCGAGGAGGAGCAGCAGTTGTCCGCAGCGGTAACGATTGGTGGAGGCACGTATAAAGCCACAATCGACACCGGGGCAACAGCGAGCTTCATAAGCGAGGAACTGGCGGACAGTCTGGCTGCCCTTGGAAAGATCACAAGAACAAGACGGCAAGTTAGGTTGGCAGACGGGAGATGCGGCGGGATCAATGCACAGCTGGAGGTAGAAATCGCCTTCGGAAATAAGCGATTGACCATGAGCCTGCTGATACTACCAGGGGTAGTGGATTCGTTGGTGTTAGGATGGAATTTCCTCACGCAAGTCGGAACGGAGATAAAGTGTGCTGGACACGAAATAAAAATACCAGCCAGAACCCGACACAATGGGTGGCTCGAGGAAAAGCTATCAGTAGCAGTCATGCAAGAGACAACTGAGGACAACGACACAACGGAATTCCTGGAGAAAGAGCTAGCGGACTTCAATACCATGACGGGAATATCAAACATGGCAGAGCACCAGATCACGATGAAGGACGACAAACTTATCAAGCAGCGATACTACCCCAAGAATCCAAAAGTTCAAGGGGAAATCAATGCGAAGGTAGACGAGCTCCTTCAAATGGGGTTCATAGAGCATTCAAAAAGCCCATACAGCTCCCCCATCGTGATGGTGAGAAAGAAAACAGGCAAGTGGAGACTATGCGTAGACTTCAGGCAGATCAACGCGAAGTCTGTAAAGGACGCCTACCCCATGCCCCGCATAAACTACATCCTAGATCAGCTTAAAGAGGCGCGGTACATAAGCAGCCTGGACCTGAAGGATAGATACTGGCAAATCCCACTGGAAGAAAGCAGCAGGCAATACACGGCTTTCACAGTGCCAGGGAAAGGGCTATTCCAGTGGAGGGTAATGCCATTTGGTCTGCACTCGGCTTCTGCAACGTTCCAACGAGTTCTGGACCAAGTAATCGGACCCGAAATGTCACCGCATGCATTCGCCTACCAAGATGACATCATAGTGATCGGACGCACGCTGAAGGAACACACAGAAAACCTAAAAGAAGTGTTCCGACGCCTGAAGGAAGCAAACCTCAGGATTAACCCGGAAAAGTGCCAATTTTTCAAGAAAGAGCTGCTGTACCTAGGACACCGAGTGACTAGCGAAGGAATAGGTACAGATCCGGAGAAAGTAGCGGCCATCGCCGAATTGGCAATACCTGGGAGTAGCGTCGTGGTACCGCCGATTTACGCAAAGGCAGTCAATGGGAATGGACACAGGAGCACCAGATGGCATTTGAGGAAGTTAAGGCTAGACTTGTGGCAGATCCGGTATTAGCATGCCCAGATTTCAACAAAACGTTCACCCTGCAAACGGATGCCAGCGACTACGGTATCGGAGCGATTTTAACCCAAGACACGGAAAAAGGGGAAAAGGTCATATCCTATTCTAGCCGGACGCTTAACGGCGCTGAGAAGAACTACTCAACGACGGAAAAGGAGTGCTTGGCAATTGTCTGGGCGATCCGAAAACTCAAGCCGTATCTGGAAGGCTACCACTTTAAAGTAGTAACCGACCATATGGCCCTGAAGTGGCTCAACAGAATAGAAAGCCCTTCAGGAAGGATCGCCAGATGGGCCCTGGAATTGCAGCAGTACGACTTTGAGATAGCGTACAGGAAGGGACAGCTAAACGTGGTGGCAGACGCTCTGTCTAGGCAGCCATTGCCCGAAACGCTTAGGGGAATAAAGGAGACATCGGCGGCGAAAGCTTCAGCAGCGTGCAGTTGGTTTCAAGAAATGTGCGACAAGATAAGGTCCCATCCGCAAAAGTACCCGGACTACGTGATGGAAGGCGAGAATCTGTACAGGAGCATACCGCATAGAGCGGGCAGTGAGGACGTTGTCACATGGAAGATGTGCGTCCCTAGAGCCCTACGAGAAACAGTATTGAAGGAAAACCACGACTCACCAGCAGCTGGGCACGTAGGAAGCCGAAGGACAATAGCACGTCTGGCAGCCCGATACTACTGGCCAGGTATGCATAGAGACGCCAGAGCCCACGTAAGGATATGCGAAACCTGCATGAGATTCAAGCCGAATCAAATGCAGGCGGCGGGCAAAATGCTAACCCAAGTGCCAGAGGAACCATGGGCAACAGTATGCGCGGATTTCGTTGGACCCCTACCACGATCGAAGCACGGCAATTCAATGTTACTGGTGCTCATAGACAGGTTCTCTAAATGGACGGAACTAGTGCCGCTGTGTAGTGCGACAGCCGAATCGCTTAAGAAAGCGTTTAGGGAGCGTATAATCGCAAGGTATGGGGCCCCAAAGGTGGTCATAACGGACAACGGAGTGCAGTTTGCGAGTCGCATTTTCAAAAATTTTCTTGCGGAGATGGGTATCAGACAGCAATTCACCGCTCCCTATACGCCACAAGAAAACCCGACGGAGCGGGCAAATAGGACGGTCAAAACAATGATTGCTCAGTTCGCAGGACGAGATCAGAGAACGTGGGACGAAAAGTGGCCTGAGATCATGCTGGCCGTCAACTCAAGCATATCGGAATCCACGGGATACACCCCATCGTTTCTTACCTAAGGCAAGGAGCCACGACTACCGAACGCCCTATACGACAAAGAAACCTTAGGCACCGGACGAGCCACGGAAACCCCGGATGAAAACGCGCAGAAACTAAAGGAGATCTTTGAGATCGTAAGGCGGAATCTGGAGAAGGCCTCCCAGGAACAGGCTAGGTATTACAACCTAAGGAGGAGGCAATGGACGCCGGCGGTGGGCGACGTAGTCTGGGCCAAGGAACACCACCTGTCAAAAGCTGCAGAAGGGTTTGCCGCAAAATTGGCACCTAGGTATGACGGGCCCTACCAGGTCGTAGATTTCGTCTCACCAGTTATATGCAAAATACGGAACGTAAACACAAAGAAGGAACGGACCATACATGTAAGCGAGCTCAAACAGCAACGAACACATGTCACAAGCGAGCAACAGCATCAGGCAGACGCAACGGAAAAACAACAACATTGAAAACCCAGGAAACAGCCGAGGAAACGCCAGTAAATTGCCGAGGACACGCCAGGGAACCGCCGAGGAAATTCCAGGGAACAGCCGAGGACAAGCCAGGGAACCGCCGAGGAAACTCCAGGAAACAGCCGAGGAAACGCCAGTAAATTGCCGAGGACACGCCAGGGAACCGAAGAGGAAATTCCAGGGAACAGCCGAGGACACGCCAGGGAACCGCCGAGGAAATTCCAGGGAACAGCCGAGGACAAGCCAGGGAACTGCCGAGGAAACTCCATGGACCATCCGAGGAAACGCCAGGAAACAGTCGAGGACGCGCCAGGGAACCGCCGAGGAATCGCAAGGACACATTAACAAGGATACAATCACAAGGATAAAATCACAAGGATACAATCACAAGGATACACCAACAAGGATACACCAACAAGGACAACATCAAGGACACTGCGAGGCAGCCGGATTGAACATCAGGCCTAAGCGAGAGTCATCCAAAATACGCCAAGCAACAAGGATACAATCGCAAGCATACCAAGGATACAATCACAAGGATACCACAAGGATACACCAACAAGGGTCCACCAACAAGAACACAACACCAAGGATACAGATACAAGTCAAAGCGAAAACCTTAAAGAGCCCAGAACCATAACGGCCGAGGTCTCGTGAAAAACTAAAACCAAACCAAGTCGTTGCCATGTCGAAGAAAGAAGGAAGACGGCACAGCAGAGAGCTGTACCGTAAGAGCAAGCGCCCAAGAGAAAGAACGGGACCGAGCAAAGAGGACGGCTCGAAACCGAGGTTTCGTCAGAGGGGGATCAGGCTACAGGCGGTCATTCGAAAACAAGTCATCATGAGTGCAAGAATTACTCGAGCGGAAGCACGCAGGAGGATGGCTGCCCAGCAGCAACCGGAAGGAGCCAGCCCGGGGCAAGGATGGTCGACCATCCGTCGGCCTACCCAAGCTCCGCAGCAGATCCCGACGCAGGTCAGGGATGAGGACCCCATGCCAGAGCCCGTGGTCAGCTCCGATAGCGACGTGGAGATTATCGGCGAGGGAGAGGAGGAGGCGAGAGAGTGGCGTCTCCGCAACGCGATGGGTCCAACCCAGGACCATATTCCGGTCGGGGTCACGGGCCACGCTAGACGGAGGCGGTCCAAGCCGAAGGCCAAAGTAGCGGCCCCATTAGGCCATGCAGATGCCGTTATCCAGGCCACGGTGCAACACCAGCGGAAGTCGAAGGCGGAGACGGACGAGCGGCAGCAGCAGGAAGAGCAGCGGCAGCAGCAGGAAGAGCGGCGGCGAGTGATGTGGCAGGAGGCCGAGAAAGCGCACCGACGGCACCAACAGGAGCAGGCCGAAGTCGAGCGCCTGCTGCAGAGGGCGGAAGAGGAGGAACGCCAGTTGTGGGAGCCCCCACAAGGTGCCTCCAACGCCCCGGTACGAAGAGGCATGGGAGCAAGGCGCGCCGACGGACGACGTCTCCATGGGTGTGGAGGAGGCGGTGAAGTGAAGGCCAGCGCGACCGCCCACGCCCCGGTTTGAGCAGCAGCAACCGCTGCCCGAATCACCGCTGCCCGAATCACCGCAGCCCGAATCACCGCAGCAGCAACCGCAGCCCGAATCGCCGCAGCGGCACCCTCAGCCCGAGCAACTGCAGCCCGAGCCGCGGCAGCCACAGCCGCAACCGCAGCCTGGATCAGAGGCACAGTTCGTGCGGACGGACATTCCGATGGCCCACGTCAGCCACAGCACGCGGAGTTTCACGGCGGAGGGTGTGCGGTGGCGGCAGCAGACGGTCGTGTGGACCTGGCCGGAGGGACCCGTGGATGCCGACGAGCCGCCAACGGAGACACGGATTTGGGAGGAGGCCCCGGGGGTTAACCCACGCGATCCTCGACGAAGAGGCCGGCCGGAAGTCTGGATGCCGCCAACGCCGACGCCGAGCACGGGTCCATCGACGCCGAAGGAGACGCCGTCGCCAACGGAGGCGGAGGTCACCATGGAGCACGACGATCCGGTGGAGAAGGGGCCGTGAATATGGCCCGAGCCCAGTGGAAGCAGCAGACCCGGGCTGCTACGCCAGCACTCGGCACCGGCAGCGACAACGGCGGCGAAGCGACCCAAGCTGATGCGGCAGGTGTCCGCGCCCACCAGCGGAGAGTGGCGGGAAGTCGCCCAGGACGAGTGGCCAGCGGGAATCCTGGAGGAGCCCGAGGTAGAGGTAGCGCGACGGAAAGGCGGCAGGCGATGCGTCCGTGTCACGGTGGGTGGCCGCGCGTACCGTGTGCGGCTATGTGTTCGGGATTTGCGGGTGTTCCGTCAATAAAAACGCAGCAGAGCAATTAAAACGAGACCGAGTATTTACAAAGGGTTAATCGAAACGGAAAACACACACGAAAAGTTGGCTGAAAACAAAGCAGGGGGCATACATGGGGTGGCAGCAACCTGAAATAAAGCAAAAGGTTAGCTTTGCGGGGAGAAAGAGGAACAACATGCCAAATACTTACCTGTTGCGTGTGTCCGCCGCCAAACAGGGAAACAGAATCTGTTTCATACGCTCGCGGGCATTGCCAACATGGAGCAAAGCCTGATCCGCTGAGGACATGTCAAGGGCAGATGGAGGGCGAAGGAGTGCTAGAAAGGAGAGAGAAGGATAAGAGTGAAAGGAAACGAAAGAAAGTTGAAGAAACTTACCAAGAAAAATGCAGAATCACCATGAACTAGGGACGGGGGCGCCTCGATAAGGCGGTCGATTGGCACTGGACGATAGTGCGATCGATGGGCACAAGCTAAATGGAAATAACATGGTGAATATCGCTGCGATCAGGTGGCAACGCTACACCTGCGATAACGATAGCGGATGATATCGATAGATTATGAATATCGGTTCCGAGCGGAACCAGATCAGAGATCGTCGCGGGAAATTCAAACTACGTGCCCGCTGGCATATCGATAGCCGATGGTTATCGATGCCCAGTGGGACCAGATGGAGGGTCGGCGCGGGAGTTTCAAAATTGCTGCAGAGATGCCGACTTGCGCCGTAGAAACTCTCGGAGTTGAAAGCGTCGAGGAAGCGTCGAGGGAGCAACGATGAAGCAGCGAGGGAGCGCCGAGGGAAGCAGCAGAAGCAGCGCAAGGACTCAATGGCTAGGATACACGAGGAAACGCCGGAGAGCATGAACGAGTCTTCTTTAAAAATTTCCCGAAGTAAGGGGGGAATGTGAGGAGTTGAATAACTCATCACAAATAGCAGCAGCTAGAATAACGGATGGCCGGCCGCTTACCAGTTACGCGGCAAATTAGCGTAGTAGCGGCGCGGCGAAGGGAGTTTGGAGACCGAGAAGTGTAGAAGAGAGTTTGGAGACCGAGAAGTGTAGAAGAAAGTTTGGAGACCGAGAAGTGTAGAGTGAGAGTTCGGAGACTTCGCAGGCAGAGCCAAAGTGCCGTGGGTGCAAAAGGAAATAACGGAACTGCACCGGACTTTGGACTCTGCCGTGAACTTTGGACCAGGAGGATGAGTGCCACATCGCAGCAGCGGAGCGGCACACAGGCCTGCAACATGCAACAACAGAATCAGCGGGACGGCAGCAGCATGCAGAAGAACAATTTAAGGCCGTGCGTGAAGGACAAGTGGGTCAAACAGGGACCACGGACTTTGGGCCTGGAGTGGAGAGATCAGCGGGCAGAGCGCAAAAGGGAAATAACGGTTCCCGGAGGCCCTATATAAAGCCGCCGGGCGCTGGCAACTGGATCAGTCGATCACAAGGAATCAGTCCGTCAAGATCAGTCAAGATATCAAAGTGAATAAGTCAGTCAATCAGTGCCAAGTAATCTACAAGTGAAAACACAAGTCAAGTCGTCGGAAGCAGCGCCGTGGGAGCCTACAAGGAGCAAGATCGCTACGTCGAGACGTTCGGGATTGGATCAGCAGGAATCTCCGAATTGAGACACAGGTAGCTGAGGTCCGGAGGGCATCACGCGGCTAAGTCAAGACAAACTGTTCCTACTCCTGTCCGACTAAAGCCTCGCATTGCGTCTGGCGTGTCCCTCAGAGTGAACAGGCCAATTGTCATTTCAAGGCGCTGTCCTAGAGAGAACAGGCTGTTGGTCATTTCAAGGCGCTGTCCTAGAGCGACTAGGCCCGTCGTGATTTCAAGGCGCTGTCCTAGAAAGAACAGACCGTTTGTCAGTTCAAGGCGCTGGCCTAGAAAGACCCACGGTTTTACGAGCCGTGACCGGCGTGTCCGTAACCCCAAGTACCAAAGCCACGCTACGTCCAACCTCACAACCAACGCACCCCGGAGCAGAGTATCGGACATCGAGCTGCACGGAAACGTCACGAACGAGCTAGCGGGTGAGGCCAGGGTGGAACGTTCGTTTACACCAGGCGTAAGGCAAGGTGAAGCACTAGGCAGCCTCCAGGTATCTACCTAGACTGTCAGCGCGATCCGAGCAAGAGCCTAGTAAAACCATCCGGGACAGAGCCAGGGACAGGCGGTTGTGTGTCTATAGGCGTTGCCCTGTAGAGCGCAGCTCCTGTTCACCCTAGTCTGAGAACGGTGACGCTTCCCTAAGCCCACACGGCTGATCTCCTTGCGAGTCCGAGGCGCTACGTGTGGTCGCCGAGTCAACGCATCGGAGCAGAACATCGCCGAGCGTCCACGGGGAGCTACAGGGAGCTACAAGACCGGAGCACGGAGTCCACGAGGAAGGCGATCACCGAGGCGTCGCACCGTCGTGGAGAGACGAGTATCACTAGGAGGCACCGAGGACCACGAGTGGCGACACCAAGGCCATCCGAGCCACCAAGCCGCTGTAATCATACCCGCAATAAACCCAATTCGAACCCGTGAATTCTGTGCTTTCTCACTGATCTACGGGGCGGTCACGTTTATATAAATTTGGTGGGACGAACACATAACTTCTCTGAGCTAGCCGCACGAATCTCGTAGCGAGCAGACCTACAAAATCAGTTCGTTACAATGGATACAAACAAGAGAGAACGCTATAGTCGGGTTGGTGTCCCGAACTTGCACGTAGAAAGCCCAAGAATATGTGTGGGAAATCTCAACCTTCTAGCTTTTGTAGTTTCTGAGATCTCAGCGTTCATACGGACAGACAGACAGACGGACAGACGGACAGACGGACTTGGCTAGATCGACTCGGCTAGTCATCCTGATCAAGAATATATATACTTTATAGGGTCGGAAACGCTTCCTTCTACCTGTTACATACTTTTGCACGAATACAATATATCCTTTTAGTCTACGAGTAACGGGTATAAAAATGAAGGTTTGTTAAATAAAATATAAACACTGAATGTTTATTATATGTGCTTTTTTTTAGATGACTAATAAGAAATGTATTTTTACTTTCTGTGAAGTGTAACTTGTGAGTATAGGACGGTATAGGCAAGGTAAAAATTGGAAGTTATAAACAAAACAATTGCTAATCGAGCCCTATCAACAGTTTTTGCACGTTTTTGCACGATTTTCGGGAAACCTCCATGTTGTAGTTGCATTCGAGTTCTGTCACTACACATTTCTTAATGTTTGAATCCACAACAACTGGCAACAATCCCCTGTGATAGAATTTGTTTTGCAAACGATGAACGGAATCGAATTAAGCGATAGTCAGCACATAATAGTTAAAAAGAAACTTAAGCAGTTTTTTGCCTTCTATAATCGTAATTTGTAAAAATGTCACAGAATAATGGACCGGTTCAAGGAAAACAAGAGAGAACGCTATAGTCGGGTTGGTGTCCCGACTATCTAATACCCGTCACTCAGCTAAAGGGAGTGCGAACGCTGTACTCGGGTTGGTGTCCCGACTATCTATTGGGGCTAAAGGGAGTGCGAGGGAGATAGATATATAAACAATTTTGATTGCGTATAACTTTTTAATGAATGGTCCGATTTGAAAAATGTCTTCTACATTTCGATAGGTATTAATAAACACTATAAAATTGCGTTTATATATTTTTAAAATCTTAAAAGATGTGGCCTCCAGACACATTTGAAAATCGTTTATGGCGATTGTGGGCGTTGGGGGGGGGGCGTGGCACCTCGATGAAACAAACTTGCGCTGCGTAGGAAGCCCAAGAATATGTGTGTGAAATCTCAACCTTCTAGCTTTTATAGTTTCCGAAATCTCAGCGTTCATACAGACAGACGGACAGACGGACATGGCTAGATCGACTCGGCTAGTGATCCTGATCAAGAATATATATACTTTATGGGGTCGGAAACGCTTCCTTCTCCCTGTTACATACTTTTGCACGAATACAATATACCCTTTTACTCTACGAGTAACGGGTATAATTATTCCCAGTGGCTTTCATCGAACCTAAAAATTTCAATTTTGGAAAAGGACACGCAAAATGACAAACCTGGTCGCAAATGCCTCACTTATACTGATGCAGGACCACGGTTAAAGCTTAAGCTGGCATCTAAATTGGCGAAAGAAAAATAAAATTCGATGCCATTGCTTATGCATGCTGCTTCTATTTGGCAAAAAATATCAAACAAGAAGATACTTCAGTTATGTTGCGAAAGGCATTGAATATTAATTATTTATTAACAAATAAATTTTATTTAGATACTTGCCTTTAAAAGTTTGTATGCGGCGTGGGCTGTTGATGGAGACATGGTCCAATTTAAAATTGAACAAAAACCGAAATGGTATTCCAGTCTTACCAACACAAATAAATTTTTCTTTAAATCCTTGCCTTCAAATTTATATATGCGGCGGGGGCGTAGGATGAAGATGCGGTCCGATTCAAAAAGAAACAAAAACCGAAATTACATCTTAGTCTTCAAAGAATATACAAAAATGTTAGATTTATATCTTTAAAACTGGAGTTTATGCCTCAAAAACTGAATATTTGCCAATGGTGCTATGGCAGCCATATAATAAAGTCGTCCGATTTTCGTTAAATTTAATTCGAAATTCGGGAACATTAAAAAAAAGTCGTATCCTAGAGTAGAAGAGAATACAATAAAAACCAAGGAAGATATAATTTATTTTTTATTATTTTCCCATTAATTTTCCGATCGTTCCTATTTTTATACCCTTGCAGAGGGTATTATAATTTCAGTCAGATATTGTAACGCAGTGAAGGAGACGTCTCCGACCACATAAAGTATATATATTCTTGATCAGCACCAATAGCCGAGCCCATCTAGCCATGTCCGTCTGTCCGTCTGTCCGTTTCTATGCGAACTAGTCTCTCAGTTTTAAAGCTATCGCAATGAAACTTTCACAAAAGTCTTCTTTCTATTGCAGGTAGTATATATGTCGGAGCGAGCCGGATCGGACCACTATATCTTAAGGCTCCCATACGAATAATCAAACAAATATAAGAAAATTCATTGTAACTTTGCAGGAAGTAGGCGTTTTGATTTCTGACAACTTAAAAAGGTATTTCTTTTATCTGCAAGGGTATATAAGCTTCGGCTGGCCGAAGCTAGCTTCCTTTCTTGTTTTTAAATTTAATCCGAAATTCAGAAATATATATAAAAATCAAGAGAGAACGCTATAGTCGGGTGCCCCGACAATCAGATACCCGTTACTCAGGTAAAGGGAGTGCGAGGGAGATGGAGATAGAAACTTTGAACACGCATAACTTTTTAACGAATGGTCCGATTTATTTTTCTTCTACATTTCGATAGGTATTGATAAACACAATAAAACTGCATTTTTACTTTTCCGAAATATTGAAATTTTTAAAATCGTATATAAGCGATTGTGGGCGTTAGAGGGGGCGTGGCACCCTTTTGAAACAAACTTGCGCTGCGTAGGAACTCCAAGAATCTTCATGCCAAATACCAATCTTCAAGCTTTTATAGTTTCCGAGATCTCAGCGTTCATACGGACAGACAGACAGACAGACAGACAGACAGACAGACAGACAGACAGACAGACAGACGGACAGACGGACATGGCTAGATCGACTCGGCTAGTGATCCTGATCAAGAATATATATACTTTATGGGGTCGGAAACGCTTCCTTCTCCCTGTTACATACTTTTGCACGAATACAATATACCCTATTACTCTACGAGTAACGGGTATAATTATTCCCAAAAGTAGAAGGTAATATTTCAAAAAACACCGAAGCCAGAATTTTTGTTCCATTATTTTTTCGATATTTCCTATGGGAGCTCTAGGATATAGTTGTCCGATCCGGCTGGTTCCGATTTATATACTACCTGCAATAGAAAGAAGACGTTTGGGAAAGTTTTAACCCGATAGTTTTAAAACTGAGAGACTTGTTTGCGTAGAAACAGACAGACAGACGGACGGACAGACCGACATGACTAGATCGACTCGTCGAGTGATGCTGATCAATAATATATATACTTTGTATGGTAGGGAACGTCTCCTTCACTGCGTTGCAAACTTCTGTCTGAAATCATAATACCCTCTGCAAGGGTATAAAAATTCTTTAATCAATTTACTAAAATCGATTCGATGCGGTTTCGCCTAAGTTTTCGGTAATCGTTTTGATATGTTTTCCTTAAAAGTATGCTACACTTGTTTTTTTTTTTGCAGACGCTTGCAAAAATGAAAAAAATTTAGAAATTTTGAAAAGTAGATTGTTTAATAAGCGTTGATGCGGCGCCTCCGAAAGTAGCATTTTTTAACGGTTCATAAATCTAAATTTGCGGTATCTTTAATTTAAGAAAATTACAATTTTCCTTTGGGATATATCTTCAAGAGTGGCCAAGAGTGTCTGTTTTATACGGTAGTTTTTTAAAATTCAATCTAACTTAACCACAAGAGAAGGTGGGCGCATTCAAAATTTTAAAGTCACAGCAAAGTTTAAAAATCTTCATTCGTGAACAGCGTTTGAAAATTGAATAAAAATATTTTCTTCTACAATGCATTTTTGACCCAAAGATACAATATGTCCTTAATTTTTAAGACACTCATCAGATTTATGTGAGTTGTTTTGGAATTTTTAAAATAGTTTTTAACATAATATAACATAACAAGAGAGAACGCTATAGTCGGGTTGGTGTCCCGACCATCTAATACCCGTCACTCAGCTAAAGGGAGTGTGAACGCTGTACTCGGGTTGGTGTCCCGACTAATAATCGTAACTTAGCTTAAGGGAGTGAGAGGGAGATAGATATATAAACAATTTTGATTGCGGATAACTTTTTAATGAATGGTCCGATTTGAAAAATGTTTTCTACATTTCGATAGGTATTAATAAACACTATAAAATTGCGTTTTATATTTTTAAAATCTTAAAAGATGTCGCCTCCAGACACATTTGAAAATCGTTTATGGCGATTGTGGGCGTTAGGGGGGGCGTGGCACCTCGATGAAACAAACTTCCGCTGCGTAGGAAGCCCAAGAATATGTGTGTGAAATCTCAATCTTCTAGCTTTTATAGTTTCCGAGATCTCAGCGTTCATACAGACGGACAGACAGACAGACGGACAGACGGACATGGCTAGATCGACTCGGCTAGTGATCCTGATCAAGAATATATATACTTTATGGGGTCGGAAACGCTTCCTTCTAGCTGTTACATACTTTTGCACGAATACAATATACCCTTTTACTCTACGAGTAACGGGTATAATAACATTATTCTTTACGGTCTAAGGGCCGGTTTCTCGAGTGCCGGCTAACATTTCTCGAACCGATAAAGTTCCTGCTAAGGCATTTTGGCTTTCTCGAGCATCAATGTGAGAGCTAACTTTGACAGGGACTCGGACTCCCGGCTAAGCCTTTTCGGCTCGATAGAATGACAGCTGATTTCCCAAAGCCAACTAAGAAGAAGAAACGAAATCACAGCTGACTTTGCCTTGGAATTATACCCAAACAGCTGATGAAATAATCAAAGCACGCCATTTTTTGCGCCTTACAGCTCGATTCTATGCGTTAACAGAACTCTGTAATTGTTTCTCGATCAGACAAGTTAAAGGAGTCGAGAAAGCCGATTTGCTTTTACGAACAGTTTGGTGTGCCCCGACAATCAGATACCCGTTACTCAGGTAAAGGGAGTGCGAGGGAGATGGAGATAGAAACTTTGAACACGCATAACTTTTTAACGAATGGTCCGATTTGAAAAATTTCTTCTACATTTCGATAGGTATTGATAAACACAATAAAACTGCATTTTTACTTTTCCGAAATATTGAAATTTTTAAAATCGTATATAAGCGATTGTGGGCGTTAGAGGGGGCGTGGCACCCTTTTGAAACAAACTTGCGCTGCGTAGGAACTCCAAGAATCTTCATGCCAAATACCAATCTTCTAGCTTTTATAGTTTCCGAGATCTCAGCGTTCATACGGACAGACAGACAGACAGACAGACGGACAGACGGACATGGCTAGATCGACTCGGCTAGTGATCCTGATCAAGAATATATATACTTTATGGGGTCGGAAACGCTTCCTTCTCCCTGTTACATACTTTTGCACGAATACAATATACCCTTTTACTCTACGAGTAACGGGTATAAATAATGATGAGTTACGTAAAATAGGGACAGGTTTGGGTACAGTTTGTGAATGGTCACTGGAAAGGAAGGTAGAAAAACAATTTTAGATATTCCAAAACAACTCACATAAATCTGATGAGTGTCTTAAAAATTTGGGACATATGGTATCTTTGGGTCAAAAATGCATTTTAGAAGAAAATATTTATACCCGTTACTCGTAGAGTAAAAGGGTACATTGTATTCGTGCAAAAGTATGTAACAGCTAGAAGGAAGCGTTTCCGACCCCATAAAGTATATATATTCTTGATCAGGATCACTAGCCGAGTCGATCTAGCCATGTCCGTCTGTCCGTCTGTCTGTCCGTCTGTCTGTCTGTATGAACGCTGAGATCTCGGAAACTATAAAAGCTAGAAGGTTGAGATTTCACACACATATTCTTGGGCTTCCTACGCAGCGCAAGTTTGTTTCATCGAGGTGACACGCCCCCCCTAACGCCCACAATCGCCATAAACGATTTTCAAATGTGTCTGGAGGCCACATCTTTTAAGATTTTAAAAATGTATAAACGCAATTTTATAGTGTTTATTAATACCTATCGAAATGTAGAAGACATTTTTCAAATCGGACCATTCATTAAAAAGTTATACGCAATCAAAATTGTTTATATATCTATCTCCCTCGCACTCCCTTTAGCCCCAATAGATAGTCGGGACACCAACCCGAGTACAGCGTTCGCACTCCCTTTAGCTGAGTGACGGGTATTAGATAGTCGGGACACCAACCAACACCAACGCTGTTCACAAATGAAGATTTTTAAACTTTGCTGTGACTTTAAAATTTTGAATGCGCTTACGTTCTCTTGATGTTAAGTTAGATTGAATTTTCAAAAACGACCGTATAAAAGAGACATGTAACTAATAAATTCCGAAAAGATTACCAAAATTGGTTGACCACTCTTGAAGATATATCCCGAAACAAGAAAAATTGTGATTTTCTTAAATTAAATATACCGCAAATACCAGAGCTGATGGGCTATAGGCGTAGTGGCAACTTATGCTTAGAAAAGCCTCATTTATCGAAATAAAATGGTTGCTCGCCTGGACACCGTCACATGGCAAATTTTGTCGGCCTGTGTTATGTATAACATATAAAATTCCAATAAATTTTACTTTTAGTTCGTTGAACAATTCAATCATCCATATAACTATCCTAGTAAAGAAGTTACAGATTTTTGGCCAAAAAATTAACTTTCTGGACCAGTGTGCGTCGTTGGGAAACTTTGGAGTAATATTAGCGCGCTTTTTTACTCAAGATAAGCACGTTAATCGGTAGACTTTAATCGCCTACAACAAGTGATCAGTGCGCGTAAATTATAATATATTGGTTTTTTAAATTAGTAACTTTTAATTTTTGCATTTATGCCGAAAAAAACTGACTTGTTCCCATTGTCCATGCCTTTGGAATTCGACGTGAAAACATTCGACGTCAGCAAACATCTTTATACCCTTGCAGAGGACACAATGATTTCAGTCAGAAGTTTCCAACGCAGTGAAGGAGAAGTTTCCACATAAAGTATATATATTCTTGATCAGCACCACTAGACGAGTCCATCTAGCCATGTCCGTCCGGCTGTCCGAAGGTTGCTACCCAACAAGTCTCTCAGTCTTATAGCTATCGGAATGAAACTCCCAAAAGTCTTCTTTCTATTGCAGGTAGTATATTAGTCGGCACCAGTCGGATCGGACAACTATATCTTATAGCTCCCATAGGAAGGATCGGAAAAATAATCGATAAAAATTCTTCGATGTATTTGACATATAACATTCTACGCTCGGGAATAACATTTTTTATTAGTTTGGATTTTCGAATTTAGTTTTGTCAACATCGGACGACTATATCATATAGCTGCCATAGGAACGATAAAACAATTAATAGTACAAAAATTATAGCTTTGTTGGTTATTATTGTACTCTCTTCTACTCTTTTATTTAAATGCGAATGTAGAATCCACCTTAAATCCGATCTTGTTAGCTGCTGCAGTTTCTGGTGACAC
The DNA here is from genome assembly GCA_037075285.1 of Drosophila lutescens. Lineage (NCBI taxonomy): Eukaryota > Metazoa > Arthropoda > Insecta > Diptera > Drosophilidae > Drosophila > Drosophila lutescens. Next base: position 78,046 of record JBAMCF010001055.1, read on the forward strand.
AGGGGAAAGAGAACCACCTGTGCCAATGGATACAGCTAGGTTCGGTGTAGTCCCTGTATCTGAAAGTCAGGCTCTAATAAAATCTTCAGAGCCGGCGGAGTCAACCAATTCCGTGTTGACCATACCCATAGGTACAGTAGGCGCCGTTTCTGTCTCTCAGCCGAGCGAGGTTCAGACTGCTCAGTTGTACCCAGAGGTGTAGTAGGTGCCGCTTCTGGCTCTCAGCTGAGTGAGGTTCAGACTGCTGCGGCGGGGCGTAAGAAACTATCAAGATGTACGCCTGATACCACATCTGAGGATGTTTTGGAATTTATTCGAGAAAAATTCCTATCCGAGGATATTGCGGTTGAACAATTTCCATTTTCGTACGCCTGAAAAATATCGTCTTTCAAAATTGTTGCTCCGCCTGATGTGTTGAAAGTACTGCTTTCTGAATACTTTTGGCTTAATGATGATTTGGTTATAAAAGAGTTTGTTCCTAATAAACCGAGAACAAATAACAGGCCTACCACGGTGCCAAAAAACTGAAAAGATTATACTTGGCTTACCAAAATGTTAGAGGACTTAACATGAAGCTACCGAAGCTTTATGCTGACTCCTCGTCAGTTACGGACGATATCTTAGCTTTTACAGAAACTTGGCTGAATCCAGAGATAACCGACTCTGAAGCTCTGTCAAACAACTTTAATACCTACAGAACCGATCGCCTTTCCCGTAGGGGGAAAGAATTCTGTCAGAATTCACTCTCATGTCCCTAATGAAATTGATTTTGTTTGTGTGAAAGTTTTCCTGCAATCCTTGTCTATTTTTATTACATGTTCCTATATATAATTTATCTATTCTATCCTTTCTTTCCCATAGGGACCTTTTGAATGTTTTCAGTGACTTTAATCTCCCGGATATTTATTGGTCCCCTCCAACTGACTCACTTGTCGCTCTACCTTTATCCGCCCAGGCATTTTAGAATTATCGTTACAGCAAGAAACTCATTAAATAGACAATTAGGTCTTGTGTTTGTTTTAGAACCGTCTGAAGTCACGGTATGTAGAATTGACGCTCTTGTGGTACCAGAAGACCGTACCATCCAACTATGGAATTGACAATTTGCCTCCCCTACCTTGATACCCTCTCTCCTTTAGTTTCTCCAACTAAAATTATATGCTTTCGTAAATGTGACTATGGTAACAATATAATTGGACAGATTTTTATAACTGTATGGACATCGAAAGTGCCACTGAACTGTTCTAAAGCGTTCTAAACACTTTTTTAATGAATGCGTTCCTGATAGGCTTCCTCCAAAGCCGAATAGGCCCCCCTGGTTTAAAAATGCGCTTTAAAGACTTAACAATTTTAAAGCAAACACTTATAAAAAGTATAAGAAATAGGATAAGCCATCCGATTTTACGAAATATGTGGTGGGTCGGTCTGATTTTAACGTCCTTAACAGTCATTGCTATTCTATGTATTTGAATCGTTGTAAATTTGAATTTTCAAATGATCCGAAGCAGTTTTATAACTTTTTTAACGCTAAGCGGAAGTCATCGACATTGCCTTAATCGGTTCGTTTAAACTGAATGGAGGCATCGACACATTCTGAGATTGCTGATTTATTTTCAGAATTTTTCCAAACTACTTATAGCTCATCTTCTTGGTCAAATTCTAACTACCCTAATCCCTTAAATAGGGCAAATTGTATTTTTTCCCCTGTAATTACCGAAAGTTCTCTCTTAAGAGGTTTAACAACAACCACGCCAACATATTCTCCCGGTCTTGATGGACTTCCTGGGTTTGTGCTTAAGTTTTGTGCATCAACCATTTGTAAACCGATTCTTAAACTTTTTTATTTGTATATTTCATCATCAGTTTTTCCAACTATCTGGAAAGACTTTTTCATTATTCCACTCCACAAAAAGGATGCCCAGAATTGTAGAGGTATTTCTAAATTGTCGGCAACTCCAAAAGCCTTTGAACGTATAATAATTTCTCATTTGCAACATTTATGTTCTTCGCTAATATCACCGTGTCAGCATGGTTTTGTTAAGCGAAGATCGACTACCACCAACGTACTTGAATTGTACACTATTGTAATAAATGGATTTAACGAATAAAATGCACACTGACGTTATATATACAGATTTCAGTTAAGCCTTTGACTCTGATAAACACTCTCTTCTTTTATTTGAATTAAATTTGCTTCGGTTTCCATGTAATCTATTAACTATTAACTTATATACAGATTTCAGTTAAGCCTTTGACTCTGATAAACACTCTCTTCTTTTATTTGAATTAAATTTGCTTCGGTTTCCATGTAATCTATTAACTTGGATTTCAAGTTATTTGAATGGAAGGACTCAGAGGGTTATATTTAAGAGCGCTGTTTCTAAAATGATCAACGTGACATCTGGAGTTCCTCAAGGTAGTCATTTAGGCCCTTTGCTGTTTACTTTGTTTATAAACGATCTTCCCTCTATCGTAGCACATTCTCGTGTACTAATGTACGCTGACGATGTTAAGCTTTGTTTATCATATAAAGATGTAGGGTCAGGTTTCAACTTACAGTCAGATATTGATTGTTTGCAAGGATGGTGTGAGTACAACCTTTTAAATCTGAACTGCCCTAAATGCAACGTTATGACTTTTTATAGAGGTACTCCTACGTTTATTAGTTATTCTCTTCAAAATACACCACTCGACCCTATATATATTCAATTAACGATTTAGGTGTTCTTCTCGACCCAACGTTTAAATTTGACTGCCACATAATGGCCACTGTCAATAAAGCTATGAGTGTTCTTAGGTTTATAAAGCGTTGTTCAAAAGAATTTGATGACCCTTATACAACCAGATTATTATTTACCTCCCTTGTCCGTCCTATTTTGGAATATTGTTCTTCAGTTTAGAGTCCACAATATCAAGTCTACATCGACCGTATTGAGTCGGTACAAAAAAATTTTCTTCTTTTTGCCCTTCGTAGTTTGAACTGGGATCAAAACGTAAGGCTACCTTCCTACCAGAGTAGATTACTATTGCTTAATTTACCTACACTTGAAAACCGTAGAATAATGCTTGGTACTATTTTTATGCAAAATCTTATAATAGGTGTTATTAATTCTGTAGAACTGGTAAGCCGTTTAACTTTTAATTTTTCCGTTAGACTAACACGAAATTATTACCCTCTTAATTTGCCTCGATGTACATAAAATTTTACTCTGCATGAGCCCTTTCGCGTTCTATGTAAAAATTATAACATTCTTTATCATTTAATTTGTACTTCAACATCTATCCCTGTATTAAAAACTAAAATTTTATCTCATTTGCTTCAATCTTAGTTTTAGCCTTTATAATGTGTCCCGTCTCTATTTGTTTCATGTATCTTCCTCGCGAACTCGCATTTTTGCCCTAATTGATAAAGGGTCCCGCGCGTAACAAGCACGTGCTTGGTATCGTTGGGCCACTTGTTTGTACTGCTCGTATTGCATCAACGTCCATCATATAAACGACCCCAAAGTGCCCCAAAATTCGATTTGTTTTTTTTATTCTTTCTTATAATCTTATGGCATACCCGCACATAACTGCATTTAAATTTTTTGGAAATTCAGCCTCCTTAACCAAGTCCCCAATATTTCCAAATTTTGCTTTGCCAATATGACGTCATGTATGTATGTATTTTCTGCCGGCGCACTTTGCATTAAGTCGTAAATATATGTATGTCCTGCTGTCGCAATTTAAGTGTGACCGTGCAAGGGGAAAAATTAAAATACCACAGTCATAACACATTTAAAATGCGCGGTTAAAAAATCGATTATATCGCAAATTTTTTCTTTTGCGTTCTGATATTAACTTTTGTGACGAAAAATGATTTTAGATGCGACTAAATAAGTACGCTACCTATATTTAAGAACGCTAGTCATTTGGGCCCTTTGCTGTTTACTTTGTTTATTAACGATCTTCCCTCTATCATAACACATTCTCATGTACTAATGTATGCTGATGATGTTAAGCTTTGTTTGACATACAATAATATAGAGTCTGGTTATACCCGTTACTCGTAGAAATGTAACGTAATGACCTCTTATAAGGTCACTCCTACGTTTATAAGTTATTCGCTTCAGAACTTGCCACTTGACCGTATATATTCAGTAAATGATTTAGGCATTCTTCTGGACCCGAAGCTTAAGTTTGACTGCCACATAATGTGCTATGAGTGTTCTTGGGTTTATAAAGCGTTGGTCAAAAGAATTTTATGACCCTTATATAACCAAATTGTTATTTACCTCCCTTGTCCGTTCTATATTGGAATATTGTTCTTCGGTTTTAAGCCCACAATACCAATTGCACATTGACCGTATAGAGTCGGTACAAAAAAATTTTTCCTTTTTGCCTTTCGTAGTTTGAACTGGGATGAAAAAGTAAGGCTACCTTCCTACCAGAGTAGATTATCATTGCTTAATTTACCGACATTTGCAAATCTTATAAGAGGTCATATTGATTCTGTAGAATTTGTAAGCCGCGTTGTGCCACTTGTTTGTACTTCTCATAGTGCATCAACGTCCATCATATATATATAATATTTCAGAATTTCAAATTCAATTTAACAGTAATCGGACTGAATATATATAGCAGCCATATGAAGATAGATACATTATCGTAGAATCGTAAGAATAGCATCGTAGCATCGCATTATGGAAATGCACACGAAATCTGAAAAGACAACCTCTCACAGGTTTTCTCTTAAACGAAGCGATGGCACTTGGGCTCACAGTGATTCCGAAATAGCAGATGTATTTGATCTGGAAAACCGATTTACTCCGTTCGATTTTGCAACCGACCAGGAAGTTCGAGGTTTGGACTCTCTTTCGGTTGTTGTTGTGCGACCAGTGGATGAGGAAGAGGTCCGTGATCATATTAAGCGATTGGTTCCAATAAAAGCTCCTGGTATGGATAAGGTAGATGGTAAAGTTGCAAAGTCACTACCCAACTCTGTCATTGCGCAGCTCTGCCTTCACTTTAATGCGTCTCTCAACCTTGGCCATTTTCCATCCCCTTGGAAACGTGCTCTAGTTACAATGGTCCCCAAAAAGGGCAAAGATCCGTGCTCCCCTGAGACCTACAGGCCAATAAGTCTGCTGTCCACGTTTTCCAAGATTTTTGGGCGGATCGTACTTAACAGGCTCCTGGATATTGACACCTTTAATGACGCTCTACCAAACCATAAATTGGTATCCGTAGTCGCCACTCCGCTTTCGAACAGGTTCACAGAGTCGTTTAGATGCCTTAGAAGGTCATAAATTTTGCTCGGCTGTTTTTTTTTATGTCAGACAGGCTTTTGACAGGGTTTGGCATGAAGGTCTATTCTATAAATTAATGCCACTACTGCCTGAGGGACTCTGGAAGCTCATTGTGTCATTTCTGGACCATATGATGCTTGCCGTTGACATTCGTGGACATCTTTCTGGACTACGTCTAATTCGTGCTGGTGTCCCACAGGGAAGCGTCCTTGGCCCGGTTCTGTACACAATTTACACTTCGGATCTCCCAAACCCAGTGGTTCGTGGTACTATCCTTGCCACCTATGCAGATGATACTGCATTCCTAGCTACTGGAAGCACCCCCTCCTCGGCCTCGTGGCGTGTCCAGACATTCTTGAACGAGTTTGAATGTTGGGCCTCTCGTTGGAATATTGCTCTAAACGTTGATAAAACGCAACGCGCCACCTTTGCCCTTCGACCTGGCCGATCCCGTAGTCTTTACTTGGATGGTGATAGACTGAAGCACGAGCAGAGAGTAACATACCTCGGTGTTACCTTAGACAGCCGTCTATGCTGGAAGGGTTTTAGCGTTTTATTTCGAGACACAGGTGTACCAACAGTCACTGAGATGATAACCATGCTCTCGAATCGTTACAGGGATCAGCTCCTGGTGCATTCCAACCACACCACGTCTTGCCACACCACTGAGCCGACGTCGTCTCCGCAGACGACACCCCGCGGACTTATGGATTCTCGGCCGTGATAGACACGGGCGACTTTAGTAACTTATTAACCCAGATGTAACATGCCTATGCCATACTATGGCTCACCTACCCGCAAATTTCGGAATTATTTTTTCTTTGCTATTTCATCGACAAACATGAAGACATTTCTTGTGAGGCGTGTTAATAAAGAATGTCCCTACTTCGGCTTATACCAAAAAAAACAAGAAAGGAAGCTAACTTCGGCAAGCCTTGCAGTTAAAATAAAAAGTCAAAGAAAGCAATGTACATTTTTATTTTTAGCAGTGAACTTAACGCTTTGTTCCGTATTCTTTAGAGTATTTCAAGGCGCTAATTGTTAACGATATACAGTGGCGGCATTTTGAATAATTTGTAGAAATTTTTAACAATTTTTCAAATAAAACTTTTGATATTGTTGAGCCGAACAAGAAACTGTTTTCACGTTGATCTGTTTTAGCGTTCAGCTGAACCAAAAACTTTTTTATTATTTATTATTATTATTAGCTTTGAACTTAACTCTGAGCACTGAACTGAACACATGAACACTTTGAACTCAACTGAACTGAATACGTTTTGGTTGTCATGATTTCTAATTGTTCAAAATCACCACGCCTACATAAAATTTAAAATAAAACAAGAAAGAAAGCTAGCTTTGGCAAGCCGAAGCTTATATACCCTTGCAGATCATTCTATTAATTTACAAATCGCAAAAATGTTAAATTTCCTATTATTTCACATTAATTTTTCGATCGTTTTTATGGCAGCTAAATGATCTAGTAGTTCGATCTTTTTAAAATTAAAATCGAAATTCGGAAATATTTAAAAATAGTCATATACAAGAGTAGAAGAGAATGTAATAAAAATCAACAAAGATATAATTTTTTTCCTATTAATTTCCATTTAATTTTTCTACCGTTCCTATGGCAGCTATATGATATAGTGATCCGACTTTTTAAATATCTAATTCAAAATTCAGAAATATATAAAAAATAATATTCCCAAGGACAGAAGGTAATACTTCAAAAAACAACGAAGCTAGAATTTTTTTAACGTTTTTTTTCCGATCCTTCTTATGGGAGCTATAGGGTATAGTTGTCCGATCCGGTCGGTTCCGACTTATATACTACCTGCAATAGAAAGAAGACTTTTGGGAAAGTTTCATCCCGATAGCTTAAAAACTGAGATACTAGTTTGCGTAGAAACAGACAGACGGACAGACGGACATGGCTAGATTGACTCGTCTAGTGATGCTGATCAAGAATATATATAATTTATGGGGTCGGAAACGTCTCCTTCACTGCGTTGCAAACTTCTGACTGAAATCATAATACCCTCTGCAAGGGTATAAAAATCTTACTATTCCTATGGGAGCCTCAAAAGATATAGTGGTCCGATCCGGCTCGCTCCGACATATGTACTACCTGCAATAGAAAGAAGACTTTTGGGAAAGTTTCATTGCGATAGCTAGTTCGCATAGAAACGGACAGACGGACAGACGGACATGGCTAGATGGACTCGGCTATTGGTGCTGATCAAGAATATATATACTTTATGTGGTCGGAAACGTCTCCTTCACTGCGTTACAATATCTGACTGAAATTATAATACCCTCTGCAAGGGTATAAAAAAGAAACAAAATTTAAAAATTTGACATTTTAAAATACGGCCCTGTTCTAGTTTTTACTTCCGAAAGATTCACACGGAAGTATTTGCCTGGCGGATTTAAGTCCGGAAGCATAAAAATTAATTATTTAAAAATACTTCGCGATAGATTTATAAGCCAACATTATTTTTATGATATTCCTCGATGTTATATGTTCATAAATGAATCATTGGAATCGGAATTATTTGTATATATTACTTATTAATGATATTTTGCGGTTGCACCGCAAAACCCTGTAAATTGTAGCCTGAAGGCTACAAATCCCCGCCCTTGTTTTAAATTCCGCTTGGATTTGGCCAAAATGTCATGGTACACTGAAAAATACTTTTTTTTTAGATAATTTGTAAACATCCTTATTATGCCCCCATTTTTTATGTTAAGAACGATTATTTTTTTTTGGCTTAAAATACCACTTAATATAATGTTAAACTGAGCGAAACGTGTTTAATAGTGAAAGGGATTCCTGTAATAAGGAAAACAACCTTCACGCTTGAGTTCTGTATAAAAACTGATTTTATTTTTCTAAGTCTTCGCTTACGTAACTAACATGAAATTCTTATGATTTACTTATCTATGGTCTACGCAGAGACCACATCTGTTTGCCTGAGCGGGAGCCTTATCAACGGTCTTATCAACCCTTTGTGCAGTGTGAGAACTATATTTATGGTCAGGCTCAAGAGGCCTGTACTTAAGATTACAAGTGTTAGCACTGCACCCTTGTAGGGTTTAAGTTACAGATCGTTATTTACGGCTCTAGACCAATTAACATATTGACATGTACCGAACTCGTAAAGTATTAGATTTATTACAAAAAGTGTTCTTCTTGAACAAATAGGGATATTTTTTGGAGACCTCGGCAACCATTTCTTTTCAGAATTGTGTAGCGCTATATGCGAAAATTGTATAGAACTGCCCTAAAACAGCTGTCTAAAATACACAATTATATTGCAATTGGTTATAAGACTAGTTATTGACTGTTTCTTGAATATTATGCGTTAAGTGTATACATTGCAAATGGGCATATATACAAATCAATAGCGGGCCAAAATATAATCCGCCCTTTGGCTAAACAGCCCATAAGGCTGCCCTTGCAGTCAGCTGTTTTATTTCACTCGAAAGGGGAACAAACAAGGGAAATTTTATTACGTTCAAGGGTAATCCGATAATGCTAATGAATTCCCTTCCGAGTGAAAACTGGAACAGGCCGGATTGTCAGTTTGGATATTCACCTACTAATGTTTAATGTTACCCGTTTCTCGTAGAGTACTACTTTTGTATTCGTGCAAAAGTACCCAGCCGGAAAGTGAGAAGTTGGTTTGTGTACTTGAAATCCTGCTCGTTTTAGCAGGCGGTGGTGTGGGGATAGATAATTTCTGAGCGTTAAATGGGGTGGGTTTTTGAATAGGATCAATATCAGGCCACTTATGCGCTGTGTGATTTCTGTGACACTACGATTATAATATTTTTTAACAAAAAAATCACAAACTTATAATATTCAAAAATCCTATGATTTACAACAAAACCAAAAGTCTTGTTCTCACATGTATCTTTAATTTTTAGTATTTGTAAAATTCGTAGAAAAAATATAAATAATTTTTTATAAAATAAATTAAACTTAATAACTTTAATCATAATGACTATAATAATATTTATTGATGATTTTAATTTATTTTACTCAATAACAAAACTTTCCGTTCCACACGGCAAATAATAATAAGAATGATGACGGGACTCAAAAAAATTATAGAATAAAGCCAAGGTCAGACGATCAAAATATTTGATCAAATTTATTAAGGATTGCGATTAAGTTACATAGAAAACTATTATTGGTTTTTTACATTTTTAAACATTTTCTATGAAATAAAATAATTTAATCGTCCGATCGTGGTTTGTGATCGTGGTCTAAGCCATTTTTAAGTGTTGTTAAAAAATAAAAATTCGTGTTGGTAGTATTGATAACACTTAACATGAAATCAAATTGGCGAAAAATACCTACTATACCTATAATATACGTAACCTTTAATGATTACGGTCCCTGAAAAATGTTATTTAAATGAAATATTTATTCGCGGGAAAAGTGTTACCTCAAGTTACAACGAAATTATGACCAATTATTATCTTTCTTCGGAATGTTGGTATTATCAAATATATGACGTACGGTCACATCAATTTCAAATTTCGTGCAAAAGTGAAATGAAAAACGTGAAAATAGTTAATTTTAATCTAAAAACAAGAAAAAGGTGACTGATAAAATAAATGTTGTCGTTTAATAATCTTAATTTCGGCGTTACAGAGGTTAGTACCACAGATATTTTCGCCATTAATAAATATAAGCCTCCAGATGCTATTTTTAACACAAACTCTGAATTTCAGTGAAACTTGAAATGTTTTTTATCTTTACCAGGGGTAAATGGTGTTCGGTGTTCATTAAATGGTTGTATGAATAGTACTTCAGTACTAACTTAGTTGTTTAATTTAATAAAAATATTACATTTATTTCAGCCAGGCCGATTGAGACTTCTTGGGTCCAGAACTGTTGCGCCTGCATTTGCCATATTTAATTTTTTCTTTTCATAGTTCTCATCCCCGACATAAAACAGCTGATCAGAGGGTAAATGATCGGCCATGGCAAACTAGGCATAATTTCTGGAGAGATCCCTTAATTTTGTATGGAGATGTAATAATGGTAATTACTCTTATTACACCAGTTTACAAAAAAAAATCGATGAAATATACCATGAATGAAACCTTTGTTTTCCGGTGAGGTACGTCTTCCTGATTAAGAAAATGGCACTAAAAACTTTTTTATTAAGGATCAAATTTTTTTTTAAGTGACGCTTTTTTAATTTCTAATTTAAGGTTTGGTTAACCGATTTCAACCATAAATGACTCATTTTACAGGTAATAGAATGCCCTCCGACTTTCTAATATACTGCAATGAGTTCCATTCATTAGTTTAGAAGCTACACTTCGTCAAAGTTGTAAAAGTGAGAAAAAATGCAAAAATGCTGGCATAAAAGGCATCGTTAAAAATACACGCCTAAAAACCGAAATTAGTTTTATAACTTCTACTTAAAGATAAAACTTTAAGCAAACTAACAAAACCAAAAGCTCAAAAATCAACCAAGGGTTTCATTTTCTATAGATTTTTTAAGTTGAGACAAACGGGTTATACAGCCCTGTTAAAGACTTCTTGAAGCCATGTTGTCTCAGTTAACAGCTGTAAACGGCCAAAAAATAGTAGTAGTGTTGCCGCAATGTGTTTTTAAAGGTTTGTTGTTGTAATTTATCTTGTATTGGTAATATTGTATTGATTATAATTTTACTATTAGACTAATTGGATAAGAAAAGTTACATCAACAAACTGTTTAAAACACAGGGCGGCAGCACTACTACTATTTTGACCGCAGCCGTATGTTTTTAGGTTTTTTGACTATGTTTTCTTGAATTTGTTTCTCTCTTAAGAAAAATCCTAAAATTATTCTGAGTATGGAGTTTAAAAGATAAAGAGTGTCACTTTTAAGAAACTTTAACATCAAAACAAACCATGAATTCGTTTGCCTGTGATAACTCCCGAATGATGGACAATTTTTGCATTTTTCGAACTTTGGGTCATTGTGCTAAGAATCCTTGCGTCGGGGAACATTTTGGAAAACGCAGTTTTACTTGGGAATTCGTAACGAATTCAAAAATATAGCATCCATCGAGGTAAATTTAAAAAGCATTAATTTTGTTGCACAGTGTAATTGATCCACCTTTAAAATTATTGCTTGGGAGTAGGCGTGGCAAAGGCGTACTTACAAATCGGCAAAGTCAGAATTTAAAAACAAATCCATATTTTTCCGACAAAAAAAACTTGTTTTTAAAAAGTTTTTGTCTTGTTTAGTTTTTTTTTATGTTTTAATTTTTAAAAACTATAAAAAAAATAAGCAAAAAAAAAATTATGGCATAACGAGGTATAAAAATTGTGACGATCGCAGCTTCAACGTACAAAAGTTCTGATATCAACTTTTGTGACGAAAAATGATTTTAGATGCGACTAAATAAGTACGCTACCTAAAAGGTGCGTTGAAGGTGCGATCGTCACTATTTTTATACATCGTTAAGAGGTGTTTTTGTTAATATCAGAAGTTTTTGTTTTGACCATAGTCAAAGTACTCCAATACCATGACTAGGAGTCGTCCCCATATGGCTTGGCTATGGAAAAAACCAGAGCACACAGTTCTGACCCCTAATCTTAGCTGAACGCCACCTAAGATTAGGCACTGTAGAGTCATTACCAGTCGGCACCCTCGAGGAGGGTTCATTGGCTCAACTCACTTTACAATAACGGACTGACTTTGCAAATGATTTCCGCAATGCGTACACAAACTACTTTCAATATTCCGCCATGAACCATAGTTAAAGCTTATTGGTTAATTTATTGTACATTTTCTATTTTCGGGAATATAAAGTTGAGCAATTAAGTTTTCAGATATTTGTCTATTGCCTAGAGCACTTTAAAATTTCAACATGCTTATGTATAAATAATGGTTTAATTTGTTCCAAGGAAGGACATTCTAATAGCTGTCGCAAAAAGTCTCCACTGTCTTGTTGTTCAATATTATTAAAAATTTGCGAGCGTAAATCAGTAATGTTTACATTTTTTCCCATTAATAAAGGGTTTGTGTAATCTAAAAATGGTGCCTTTAAAATGTTATCATTTTGATCATTTAATACTGATTCCTTAATTAACCTAATATTTATAAGGCACTGGAACGGCGAGTTCGCATAACAAGCATTATTTGGATTTTCCATACCACTGTCAACGACATCAGACGTATTTTTGTAGCGCTCCGCCGAATGATTATAAAATATAGTGAATATAACCGAACTTAATTCGCGAAAAGACGCTCTGGGTAGGCATGGGTACAAATGCTCGTGTTGCCCATGAAAATAATATAAACTACAAATTATAAATTAAAATCCAACGTGTCAGAGTGCAAGCTCTGAAATATAATTAAAATGAGCACAGATCGGCAACAACAACAAGACGAACGTCGACTTTCGTCAAACAGAAATCAGAACGACGCTTACTTTTGTATACGAGCTGATGAGTCAAAAGTACCAACGAAAACTGCAACATTGCAAGTGAACACAGAGAGAGCGCGCTCGCTCTCCCCTGCATTACTATGTGCAAGCGGCACAGCACCCAATGAGCCGTGGAGTGCCCAATGCCCGTCCCCCGACCCCCACGACCTTACAAGCAATATAACAACAACTACCAGCACAATGCCCGTATTTACCACTGTGACTTCGACACTAACAACAACAACCAACACAACAACAACTACATCTACTGCAGTCACTCAGCGCCCGGCATCGTCAGTTCTGACCGGCAAGCTCCCCTTCCTCCAACAAAAAATTACAAAAAATGCTAACGGAACGTTATACAAACTGGAATCGATCGCTATGTGCAAATAAAAAGGAAATTAAGCCCGCAATCTTCTATAAAAACCAACGCCTCAAAAGTATCAAAATCAAATACTATCACTGTCCCGAAAAATCCGCTGACCAATAACAGATTTTCGATTCTTAGTGACACAAACGAAGATAATGCTGCCACTCAAACAACCACGGCTAAGAAACTAAGGCCACCACCCATATATGTTCGTCACGGAAATTGTGCTGAGCTAGTCAAAAAAATAGCTGACCTAATTGGAGCTAACAAGTTCTATGTCACTTCTATAAAAAGAGGTAACATAAATGAAACCAAAATTCAGGTAAACGACGAACAAGATTATCGATCAGTGGCCAAATACCTAGATGAGGGAAAAACCAATTACTATACCTACTAAGTCAAAAGTAGCAAAGGCCTACAAGTAGTAATCAAAGGAATTGAATCAACAGTTCCAACCATTGAAATAATAGATGGGCTTAAAGAAAAGGGTTTTAATGCCAAATCGGCTATAAACATAATAAACAGAAACAAAATTCCCCAGCCAATGTTCAAGATAGAACTGACGCCTAAAAATATGCCTTCAAATAAAAATGAAGTTCACCCAATCTACAAGCTTCAATATCTATTGCACCGCAGAATCACGGTTGACGAACCCCATAAACGGAATGGACCCGTCCAATGTACGAATTGTCAAGAACGTGATCATACGAGAAAATACTGCAAACTTCGCGCAGTCTGCGTTGTCTGCGGGGATGCACATTTAACTATGGACTGCCCTCTAAATAAGGAGAACCAATCTGCCAAAAAATGTAGCACCTGTGGGGAAAACCACACGGCCAACTACAGAGGTTGCCGTATTTATAAGGAGATGAAAAACCGCCTAACCCAAAAAAGAACTGCAGCTAGAAACCCATCCATCCGCCAAAATCTTCCATACATACCATCAACAACTACACCGGGAGTCTCTTTTGCTCAGGCGCTGAGCTACAACAACGGGTCTTACGCTTCAGTTCCAACACCTACATTTAAACAAACCACTCCAGGATTGTTGGAGCAACAGGCATCGAACCATACTTCGGAAAGTATCTGCGTAAACACATCCCAATTACCTAGTGGTATAGAATTAATGCTGGCAACTATAACAAAAACAATGGGAGCAATGCAACAAACGCTGCAGGAGCTTGTGCGCACTCAAAATCTCCTCCTGGAGCTTCTAGTCAAACAAAAATCTTAGATGATTACTCTTAAAATATCTTTCTGGAATGCGAATGGCATTTCGCAGCACAAATACGAGCTTATGCAGTTCCTTGATCAATATGACATTGACGCCATGCTCATATCAGAGACTCACTTAACAAATAAAAACTATTTTCATCTTACTGGCTATACATTTTATTCGACAAATCATCCTGATGGGAAGGCTCATAGAGGTACTGGAATTCTGATAAAGAATCGCATTAGGCATTACGAGATGCCATCATTCGCTACGACTTATATCCAAGCAACAGCAGTACACCTCGAAACCCAAAGCGGCTACCTAAACCTAGCCTCTATATACTGCCCACCGCGCTTCGCTATTACCGAAGCAGAATTCCTAAACTTCTTCGATGTATTGGGTGACCGCTTTATAGCAGCTGGTGACTACAATGCAAAGCACACCCACTGGGGATCTCGACTCATCAACCCCAAGGGAAAACAACTTTACAACGCGATAATAACTCCACGAAACAAGCTTGACTTTATTTCTCCGGGTAAGCCTACATATTGGTCAACAGATCCAAATAAGAAACCTGACCTGATTGATTTTGCTATCACAAGAAGAGTGCCGCAGGCTCATGTTCGTGTGGAGCACTTATCAGATCTATCATCAGATCATTCGCCCATCTTGCTTCACCTCTACGACCATCCTCAGGTTACAGAACGCCCACATTCTCTAACTACCGGTAAAACAGAC
>JBAMCF010001056.1:0-13428 GCA_037075285.1 Drosophila lutescens
AGATGAAAGTATTTCGAAAAAGGAATATCACACATATTCCTCATATCATCAAACATTTAAAGCAAACGATGAAATACGTATATGTATTCAAAATCAGGACTTGTATGTACTCCCTCACGAAAGCTATCTTAATTTTTAAGGAGTTGTTAAGAGAGTAGCAGCTGATGGTACAAGCACCACTGATAATATCGATGTTACTTTTCACAATAATTGTATGGCAAATTTTATTGATGAAATTAGATATGAAGTAAATGGATACGAAATTGATCGAACCCGGTTTGTTGGCATGAGCACCACACTTAAAAATTATCTATCGGTAAATCGTCAGGATAGTCGCAAACTTTCAAATGCTGGATGGAGTGGTGGAAATGATTTTAATACAAAAGCTAATTTTAATTTCTCGCTACCCTTAAAAAATGTAATGGGCTTTGCTGAGGATTATAGAAAAGTTTTATTGAATTGTAAGCATGAACTTGTACTTTTGCTGACAAAAAATCTGGATGATGTATATGTTAAAAGCAAAGCAAACCATACATATGTTTTGGAAATGACTAATATTAGCTGGAAAATTCCTCATGTAACACCCAGTGATGCTGCAAAAATTAAAATGTATGATATAATAAAGAGTGGCGTAAATTTACCGATAGCTTTCCGTAGTTGGGATACATACATTAACCCAAAACTGATACAGGGTACTCAACACGTCTGGAATCTGAAAATAGGATCTAATAGAGAACGACCGAGATTTGCCATTATAGCCTTCATGTTGGATGGAGAACTAACTACAAATAATTTATCCAACCTGAAAGTCCACTTGAATTCAGAAACGTATCCATATGATGACTTAAATGTAAACTTTGAAAATGACAAATATGCACACCTTTATGATATGTATGCAAGGTTTCAAAAGAGTTATTACAACCGCCCAGCAGAACCATTTTTATCACCGACAGAATTTAAAAGTAAACCTATTATTGTAGTTGACCTTTCATATCAAAATGAAACAGTTAAATCGGGACCTATCGACGTGAGAATTTCAATCGATTTGAAAAAAGCAAACCATGAAAACACCCAAGCATATTGCCTTCTTATTCACGATCGTTTAGTTGAGTATAGTCCTTTAAGTGGGTTAGTTCAAAGAATTGTCTAACATCATAACAACCACATAAAATGGAGAAAGATCTAGTTGAAATTGATGTACAAGGATTTTTTGATGACAACGACAAGTTTATTCTAAAGGAAATTCGAGATGTATTTAGCAAAGAAAATAAATTTAACACTAATTTCGTTATACAACCTCCATTTGATTTCACTCGTCTTAATATCAAGTCACGAAAAACTGCTCTCTGGCTCACTAAAAACCATCATAAAATTTTTTGGAACGATGGAATAAACAACTTTAAGCAAACAAGAAAATATATTAAACAAATTACTTCAGGAAAGGAGGTTTTATGCAAGGGAATTGAAAAGAAACGTTTTCTAAAAATCTTTCTCAGATCACCGCACATAAGAGATGTTAAGGAATTGGGATGCCCATAATTAAACACAGTAAACATAAACCAATTCCCATTTTGCTCAATACAAATTAAAAGCGGTATTTGTGCTCTAAATAATGCTCACAATATTTTAAACTTTTGGAATGGAACTATGGTCTAACACTTATACATATACAATGGATAACAGTCAAAGTGGATTAATAAACCGAATCAATAATTTCACATCCCAATTTGGTGAGGAAATTTTTAAAGAAGATTTAAAATATCTCATTGATACAAGGAATATGTTTATGGATAAAGGAGAAGACGATCTTAACAAAACGTTATATGGCGATCATTTTACGTTTTGTAATAATGGATTCGGGGAAGATGCGTCTGCCTGCTTTTTCTATAAAAATCATCGAGATGGAGCCTTAAAACTAATGTCATCATATTTAGTGTATAAGAAAAGCCTGTTACAAATTTCCAAATAAACATGACCTAAATTAAAATTTACATATTCTTTTTGTTATTGGGGTGGGTGTTTGTTTCCCAGTGGCAAGCAAAGGGATCCCCTTTTCAAGGGTGATTGCTTTCAGCTGCTTCTTTTGAACGTGACAACAGCCCGTGACATTCTATCACGTACCTGTGTGAGCACCACACTTTCTTAATCTAAGCAAAGGACACCCGTCACACCCCAGTAATTTCTCCCCGATTAACTAGGATAACCCAGATAAGCAAAGGACACCCGTCACACCCCAGTAATTTCTCCCCCGTTTAACTAGGATAAGTAAATATATCGCTATGATCACCCGTCATACCCCAGTAATTTCTCCCCCGTTAAATTAGACTCCCGATTTCTGGACCGAATTTCTGAATTTGATTCCTGAATACAAATCCTGGATACAAATCCTGGCTATATGCAACTTATCACCCTAATTAACGATCACTCGTCACGCACCCATTAACTTTAATTATCCCCCACCTGTCACCTTGACCTAATTTATTACCCTAATTACCCTATTTAATTGCCTCCCCCTTCCACTTTTGTATCCAGCAATACTGTCCAGAACGCGCATAACCATACTACTTAGAAGTTGAAATGCAAATTAAATGATAAAGGATGTTATAATTATTACAAAGAACGCGAAAGGGCTCGTGCAGACTAAAATTTTATGTACAACGTGGTAAATTAAGATGATAATAATTTCGTGTTCGTCTAACGGGAACATTAAAAGTTAGGCGGCTTACAAGTTCTACAGAATCAATATCACGTCTTATAAGATTATGCATAAAAATAGTACCAAGCATTATTCTACGATTTGCAAGTGTTGGTAAAGTAAGCAATAATAATATACTCTAGTAGGAAGGAAGCCTTACGTTTTGATCCCAGTTCAAATTACGAAGAGCAAAAAGAAGAAATTTTATTTGTACCGACTCTAGACGGTCAATGTGCACTTGGTATTGTGGGCTCCAAACCGGAGAACAATATTCCAATATAGGACGGCCAAGGGAGGTAAATAGTAATTTGGTTATATAAGGGTCGTCAAATTCTTTTGACCAACGCTTTATAAACCCAAAAACACTCATAGCTTTGTTGACAGTCAGCATTATGTGGCAGTCAAATTTAAGCTTCGGGTCCAGAAGAACGCCTAAATCATTTACTGAATATATACGGTCAAGTGGCAAGTTCTGAAGCAAATAACTTATAAACGTTGGAGTAACCCTATGAAAGGTCATTACGTTACATTTCAGGCAGTTCAAATTTAAGAGGTTATACTCACACCATACTTGAAGATTATCAATGTCTGATTGTAAGCCAAAACCAGACTCTATATTATTGTATGTCAAACAAAGCTTAACATCATCAGCATACATTAGTACACGAGAATTTGTTATGATAGAGGGAAGATCGTTAATAAACAGAGTAAACAGGAAAGGGCCCAGATGACTACCCTGGGGCACTCCAGATGTCACGTGGATCATTTTAGAAACAGCGTTCTTAAATATTGGGTTGTCAAAAAAGTCCTGCGGTATTTATATTATATTATTTTTTTCTTTTTTACATCGAGCTTTTAAGTGACTCAAAGCTTCTTCAAATGGTTTATAACGGCTTGATGACTTAAGCCAAGCTCTTGACCGATGCTACGGCTACTACTATGCCGGTTTTATCGCAATTTTCTACGACAGGCCTTCTTTCTTTGACCACCTCTGCACCAGAACGAAAACGTTGAAATCATCGTTGTGCGGTGGAAATGGAAACTGTATCGTGTCCATAAACTGCACAAATTTTATTGGTAGCTTGAGATGCATTTATGCCTTTATTGTAGTAGTACTGTAAAATATGGCGTATTTTCTCTTTATTTTGCTCCATGATTGCGACGCTATAACTCACGAACGACTTTAAAGAAAAGACAATTAATCAAACACGTGTAAGCGCGTGAAATAAGCTTTCCAAAAAGGTATATTATGACCAGATGCGACGAATAAAACAAGAACTACGCGCTTTCAGCGCCAACTAGCGAAAAAACCTAATATAACCCTCTGAGTCCTCCCATTCAAATAACTTGAAATCCAAGTTAAAAGATTACATGGACACCAAGCAAGGGAGTGGTTAACGGAGTCAAAGGCTTTACTAAAATCTGTATATATAACGTCTGTCTGCATGTTATTCTTATATCCATTTATTACAATAGATGACAATTCAAGAAGGTTGGTGGTGGTTGATCTTCGCTTAACAAAACCATGCTGACACGGTGATATTAGCGAGGAACATAAATGCTGCAAATGAGAAGTAATAATACGTTCAAATGCTTTAGGAATTGCCGACAATTTAGAAATGCCTCTATAATTCTGGGCATCCGCCTTCGCACCCTTTTTGTGGAGTGGAATAATAAAAGAGTCCTTCCAGATAGTTGGAAAAACTGATGATGAAATAGACAAATGAAAAAGTTTAAGAATCGGTTTACAAATGGTTGAAGCACAAAACTTAAGCACACATCCAGGAAGTCCACCAGGACCGGGAGAATAAGTTGGCGTTGTTGTTGCTAAATCTTTTAAGAGAGAACTTTCGGTAATAAAAATACAATTTGCCCTATTTAAGGGATTAGGGTAGTTTGATTCTGACCATGAAGAGGAGCTATAAGTAGTTTGAAAAAAGTCGGCAAATAAATCAGCAATTTCAGAATCTGTCGATGCCTCCATTGAGTTAAAACGAACCGATGAAGGCAAAGCTGATGACTTACGCTTGGCGTTAATCGTTCTTAATGATTTCCAGAAGAACGACCGTTCCCATTTAGGGCAGTTTTTGGTGTTATTTCTACTTTGCGACTTCGCCCTTAAAATTAGAGTTTAAAATAGTAAGGCAATTTTGCCTTTTTGTTCTTTAACTTTCCCATACACACATTGAGTTCCAGTAATTAGTTTAGAAGATACACCTCATCAAAGTTAAAAAAGTTGAAAAAAATGCAAAAGCATGAATGGCTTCGTTATAAATACACGCCAAAGCGAAACTAGTTTTATAACTTATTCTGGTAGATGGTACTTTGACAAAAAAAATCAAGCTTATGATCGTTAGAATCCACCAGAATTTTAAATGAATATGAATTTTATATAAATATTTTAAGTTTGGGACAACGCACAGTGGCCCAGAAAGTTAATTTTTTGGCCAAAAATCTGTAATTTCTTTTCTAGGACAGTTATAAGGATGCAGTGTTTTGCGTTTTTTTCTTCAAAGATTGAACTTTCCAACGAACTAAAAGTAAAATTTCTTGGATTTTTATATGATATAGATAATCTAAACCAAAGTCGGAAAATTTTACGTACTTTTCGGTTTATTATTAAAAAAAAAAATAACTAGAAGACACACTCAATCCATTTTCATACCAGATAAAGTAGGAGATAAAACAAACTAAAAAAAATTGACATCACTAAAAATTGTTATGTCGTTTAAAAATGGCTGCTTTCGGAGGCTGCCGCATCAACGCTTATTAAATAATTGACTTTCCAAAAAAAATTCTGTTTTTTTTTTTTATAACATCTTAAGAACTGCATTATTAAAATGTAAAAAAATTATGTTTTATTTTCTTAATTTTATTTAAATGTTAGCAATTTTATACGCTGCCCCTTAAGATATGCTTTACATTTCAGTACCTCTCAAATGCTTGTATTTTTTTTGTCAATGTTGTTTTATTTTTGCTTGCGTCTGCAAAAACAAAAAAAAGTGTTGCATACTTCAACATGAAACATATGAATTTAGTCAATGTATTGAAATGGAAGAACTTTTAAAAAAAAGCGATTACCGAAAACTAAGGCAAAACCTCATCGAGTCGGCGGTATGCGCTTTTAGTAAATTGATCAAAGAATTTTTTTTTGAAGGAATGGCTTAATTTGGGAATGGCACTCAAAGGCACTCGAAAAGCAGAGTACTCATTTGCTAAAAAAAGCCGTAAAAATCAACAAATAAATTTATTTTAGAAAACAAGTAAGACATACGAGCTATATTATATTTTTTTCTTGTTGAAAATAATCACTTCTAAATGTTTCGCAAAGAAGTCGAACAGCTACATCAGCATCTTTGACTTCTAGATTTTTTTTCATTTCCACCAATATTTGATGAATTTTCCACTTTGAAAAAATGGTAAAAAAAGCAATTTATGCCACAGTTTTTGCATGTTTTTCAACTTTTTTAACTTTGACGAGGTGTAGCTTCTAAACTAATGACTGGAACTCAACGACATGTATACAAAAGTAAAAGGGCATTCTTACCAGTAAAATGAGTCCTCGATGAGATAGAAAATAAAAAAGGGCCAAAAAAGTTTTTTACACTTAAACAAAAAATGACACCATACAAAAAATTGTAAGTGCAATTTGCCAACAAAGTTCGAAAAACAACTAGAACTTTAATTTAAAAAAATGTTTTATTAAGGTTCGTTAACGATGGAGGTAGACGTGGCGGATTCACACGAACAAAGAAATTCATACATGCATTAATAATCAGCATAGTAAAGTACTTATCATAATTTTTAAAACATATGTACATGCAGGACTCTATTACACAGGAACGGAAAACTGAACTTTGTGAAATTTTCAAGAACCATTTCTAGTTTTCCATAAGAATTGGGTGCTCCTGAGTGAAAGTCCCATACAAACTTGCGACCCATCACCTACAGGTTCCGCGGTATAGCTAAAATTACAAAAAACCGATTTTTTCCGACATTTCAAATTATGTGGCCTATATAATTGGACTTACCTTAATTATTTTCACTGAACTCTGCTCTCAATTCATCACGGCATTCCTAAAAAATAGTCCCAATTGACAGCCATGGGCCATGTCTTTGGAATTCGACGCCAAAGCTTAAAATCCCAAAGTTTTCACAAATACTCTGATGGAAAACTAATTTTAAAAATTAAATCTCAACTGGAACTGTATGGGACTTTTACTCAGGAGCACCCAATTATCATGGAAAACTAGAAATGGTTCGTGGAAATTTTTGCTGTGTACCTGTGTTATTCATGCATTGTTATTTTACTTAAAAAATCGAGTAACTAGATCTTAATTTATTATAAGAACTTGCTTGTACCATTAACTTTTAGATGTGCAGAGTGCGTTACAGTTGCAGCGTCGTTTTGAACTCGACATGTGTATGTGCCATTTAATATTCTTGTAACACTTGTGATGCTAAGGGCGCTAGTAAAATCATCATTCTGGCGGATTGTAACAAGACCGCTGCCTTCATTCCCGCTACGAACATTTTCATTCGAAACGATGTTTCCGAGATTATTAATAAAAATGAACGGAGAGTCGGCTCCTCTATGACCACTTCTATGACCGTCAACTGGTAGGGTATGTCCGTCCTTAAGCCATGTGAATGTAAGTGGCAAATCCCCGGTTCCAATAACGCACTGGATACTCGTACGGTCGCCAACATTTAGATCTCGTGCGAATGCGAAGGGTGTTATTTTTGGCGGAGCTGCATATTTAACGTACGAATTATTTTCAATAAAATCGAATAACAAAAACCTAACAAATAAATTCATTCTTAATATATTAAAATCTTATTTCCTTAGATATTGCCCAAATACACTAGAAACCCATTAACATGTTATAACAGCCAAACTGAATAACGAAAATGCTTATAATTCCACTTCATCAATAATTTAATAATGTACCCACGTTTTAAAACTATATGCTATTTCAAAAGTTCATTTGAAGCAGTTGCGGTCAATGGTTATAACATTATTGTCAATTTATTATCAGCTTATAAAAAACAAGAAGGAACGCTATAGTCGAGTTCCCAATACTGAAGTAATTTTTCTATTAATGTAATTTTTCAACCTTTCTTGAAGAAAAAATAAATAATTTTCACATCTGCATAGAGTTTAAGAGTTCATCTATCAGTTCGTCAGCATACCCTACATCTTTTGAAAGAGCGAAGAATGTTTTAGTACTAGTACTTTAACAGAAATATGCTCAATAAGCAACTTCCTGCTTATACACTTTTGAAAAATATTAATTTTTTGAAAAGAGACTTTAAAAAAAAGATTCGTTCGCCACATGACCCTACACTCCCCTACTATTTACTTAACGAGTATACAAATATAATGATAAAAACTGGTATTTTTGATACGGCATTTCAAAAGTACAGTGCTATGCTGCAAGACTCATCTGTGATTTTTTTTAAATGTAATGAGTAATGAGTAATTGAGTTGTGCAAAATTGCAGCTTAGTCATGTTAAAACTTCCAAAACCTTCCAAAAAAGTGTGAAGTTGTACGTTGTTCTACTAAGCCGTTCCCAAGATATATTAATTTGAACTTTAGCAGAATTTGCTAAGCTAAAAACTAAGTTTAAGAATTAGTTCTTGACTTAAAAAAGTGAACACAAAAAATAAAAAAAAGGTGATGTTCCGAACATCGACGAGTTTGAAGAAAAATGATTTCTTCATATTATAGAAGTATGAGCCGATCCATGTGGCCAATAAATCCTACTTACATTTTATCAAATTATTATTCTTAAAAATATGTGCTAAGGCTGACTTTGAATTGAATTCAGAAAAAATACTAAAAAATTACTTTTGTCCATATTATAGGATTGTCCTGAAAAATTGTCCAAGGATACTCAAATTGCTTAGCTGAGTTGGGGATATATTATATCTTACCAAATTCAAATATCGGTGCAAAATCGTATAGAAATAGGTTTTTATCAAGTTTCAAGCTTTTTGGCTTGGTTGACATCCTCAGAGAATTTCACATATGTAAAAAACATCATTACGTACAATTTTAATTGCATTTTTTTTTGTTGAAATAAAATAGGAAAACGTTGGTCATTAAAAAAATATATATAATAATTTTTTATAAGGCTCTAAGCCTCGTAATATATTTTTTTTAAATTAACTTGATTTTGGGTTGTCAAAAAAGTCCTGCGGTATTTTTATTATATTATTTTTTTCTTTTTTTACATCGAGCTTTTAAGTGACTTAAAGCTTCTTCAAATGGTTTATAACGGCTTGATGACTTAAGCTAAGCTCTTGACCGATGCTACGGCTACTAAGGTGTGTTTCAAAATTATACGACACCATAAATTTCTTAAATATTTTTATACCCGTTACTCGTAGAGTAAAAGGGTATATTGTATTCGTGCAAAAGTATGTAACAGCTAGAAGGAAGCGTTTCCGACCCCATAAAGTATATATATTCT
Source organism: Drosophila lutescens (assembly GCA_037075285.1). Classification (NCBI taxonomy): domain Eukaryota; kingdom Metazoa; phylum Arthropoda; class Insecta; order Diptera; family Drosophilidae; genus Drosophila; species Drosophila lutescens. Next base: position 9,174 of record JBAMCF010001056.1, read on the forward strand.
TGATCAGGATCACTAGCCGAGTCGATCTAGCCATGTCCGTCTGTCCGTCTGTCCGTCTGTCTGTCTGTCTGTCTGTCCGTCTGTCCGTATGAACGCTGAGATCTCGGAAACTATAAAAGCTAGAAGATTGGCATTTTGCATACAGATTCTAGGAGTTCCTACGCAGCGCAAGTTTGTTTCAAAAAGGTGCCACGCCCCCTCTAACGCCCACAATCGCTTATATACGATTTTAAAAATTTCAATATTTCGGAAAAGTAAAAATGCAGTTTTATTGTGTTTAAAAATACCTATCGAAATGTAGAAGAAATTTTTCAAATCGGACCATTCGTTAAAAAGTTATGCGTGTTCAAAGTTTCTATCTCGATCTCCCTCGCACTCCCTTCACCTGAGTAACGGGTATCTGATTGTCGGGGCACCCGACTATAGCGTTCTCTCTTGTTTTTATTAAAAGTCGTATTAAGGTGATTGTGTTTGTATTTAATCGTTATAACAAAACAAAGAATTTAATGTGAAAACAATATAATATTTGCCTCCGTGGCATAAGTTATAACGAAATCTTAATTTTAAGGCGTTTCATAATTATACGACACCATTGATTTTTTCCGGTTCCAATAATCGAACTTACCCGAAATTTTTTTTCTGGTTAAATATAAACTAAAAGATTCGATTTTGAGAGTAATCCAGCTTTGGGCTGGATCTTTGATCCTTCTAATATTCGGCCCATACATAAATATTGAATATTTCTCTCTCTACCTTAAAAAAAGTTGTTTTTCGAAGACATATCCCACAATTCGTCTTAACTTTTGTCTGGTCAATATTCTTAACACTTTTGAATCAAATAAGAATCCTGTTCAGTGTATTACGTGCACGAAACAGACCTCCAAAATCATTTTTTATGAAGTGCCCTTTTGGAACCAAACTGTTTTATTCCAAAAATATTTGATTTTGGGCGATACTTTCTGTCCAAATGCAAAAACTTGTTCTTCAAAACCTTAATAAACTTTCCACATTTCACGATTGGAACATTTGAAACGCGATCCCCAGTCCGCGTCGCTTTGAAGTTTTTTCGAAATTTTTTCATACGAATTTGAGTGTTTTCTTCATGGGATTTCATTCAGGGGCGCAGACTGGGGATCGCGTTTCAAATGTTCCAATCGTGAAAAAAGAAAAAATGAAAAAAAAAAAAAATTGCTTAAGCTAAATGGAAATCCGATAATTTTTAGCCGAGTGATCACTGCAAAACTACCTTTTTTTAATGCTTCATGTGTGTTTTACATGTTACATGTTTAAGTGCGTTTTTCTCGAAACCACATTTTTGCACAAAAAAAAAACCGCCCTGCACAGTGGGTCTAATAGCCCTTCTAGCGGAATTTTATGAATAACTCGAGTAAATTAATAGATCTTTCAATGAAACTTTGTACCTACAGTTTTAAGCCTATTTTACGTAAATCCTCTAAATTGCATCGTAATTCGTTAGTTACTTCCCACAGCCCCCATACAAATTTTCAAAAAATTTGTATACATACAGTGTAAATGAGTGATTTTTATACCCGTTACTCGTAGAGTAAAAGGGTATATTGTATTCGTGCAAAAGTATGTAACAGCTAGAAGGAAGCGTTTCCGACCCCATAAAGTATATATATTCTTGATCAGGATCACTAGCCGAGTCGATCTAGCCATGTCCGTCTGTCCGTCTGTATGAACGCTGAGATTTCGGAAACTATAAAATCTAGAAGATTGGCGTTTTGCATGCAGATTCTAGGAGTTCCTACGCAGCGCAAGTTCGTTTTAAAAAAGTGCCACGCCCCCTCTAACGCCCACAATCGCTCATATACGATTTTAAAAATTTAAATATTTCGGAAAAGTAAAAATGCAGTTTTATTGTGTTTATCAATACCTATCGAAATGTAAATTTTTCAAATCGGACCATTCGTTAAAAAGATATGCGTGATCAAAGTTTCTATCTCCATCTCCCTTGCACTCCCTTTACCTGAGTAACGGGTATCTGATAGTCAGGGCACCCGACTATAACGTTCTCTCTTGTTTTTAATTGGTAAGTTTCAGTTACATTTGTTTAGTTTTAACAAATGTGTTTTCTTGCATATATAATGTGACATTTAATCTGAATCAAAACAATCAAAATACTTATTTATTTTTGGAAAATTGTTAAGATGTCCAGCAACGACGTTATCAAAATTGGCCAATTTTTATTTTCATCTGTACTGTTATTTTCTGATAAGTTTTTGTTCTTTAAAATTGTTCCAAACACAAATTCGTTTAGCACTAGCAACTTTTTTGATGCGACATTTTCCCCAAGCCACATGAAAAAAAGTAAGCGCATACACCTGACATTTCACCTAAAAAATGCAACAGACTTAAGAGTTGGACGTAGTTGGTAATCACGAAAAAACAGTTTATATTTAGTAAATACTTTATTTTAAAGGAAGCAAAGGTTATTATTATTAATAAACTGTAATTTATCCCTTTATTTTATGTTTAAAGACGAATCACAAACACGTGGTGAAAATAAGCTTATCCAAAGGTTTTATTGAGATTTGCAAAGTGTTTCCAATTAAATAAAAACAAAACTTAAAGTATTTATGAAAAATTAAGAATGGACTTTTATTCCGCTAGATTTATCATTGGATCCACTGTGCCCTTGGAAGATTTTTTTTTTATTTTATAACTTAAAGTATTTATCAAAAAAAACTAAAACAACGCCGGAGAGTGCAGACGTGTTTTGCGCGAGCTCCGGAAAAAGCAGCTTAAAAGTGAAAAATAAATAACTAAAAATACTGGAGTAGCGTAATAAAGGCAATCCTATTGCAAAAAAACATTCATAATAATTGGTGCTATGTATAAACTAGTGCTAAGTTATTATAAAAACTAAGAAGTGCCACGAGTAATAGCTCAATGAGCGGCGATTCAAAAAATGAGCGTAGAAGCTCCGTAGACCAGAGAAACAGTTATGTCTCTTATTTCTCAACCCGTGATGTACAAGTAGAGAGAACTTCTTCAAAGAGCAACTCAGCCCAACTGACCATTGACAGTGCGAGAGCACGGTCTTGTTCCCCCGCCCTACTCACACTCACACCAACTCCCACTCCATGGAGCTTGCAGTGTAGAACCCCACCCCCAGCTTCGACTCACTGCTCACCAGCCACGAGCACTGCAACCTCGTTAATTTCTGCAACCGCAGCCACTGCAACAACAACATCAACGGTCTCCGTAACCAACAACGCGATTTCGAATGCGTTAGCAACTTCTGCAGCGCCGAATAAAACTACAAAGACAATTGTAAGTACGAGTGCCAATAACGGCAATACCAAACAACAACAAGTCGGTCGGGCTATACAGACTGGCATGGATCGCTACATCCAAATCAAACGGAAGCTAAGCCCGCAAAATAAAATGGTAGGAAATAAACCAAAACAAAATTGCCCTAATAAAGGCAGCGAACAACCAGGGGCATCTAGTAATAACAGATTCGCCCTGTTGTCGGATATTGAAAATATTCAATCCGAGACTGGACAGGCTGCACAAAAGAAGCCAAAGCCCCCACCAATTTACATAAGGGAACAGAACTCAAATGCCCTAGTAAAGAAAATTGTTGCGCTGGTCGGGAATGACAACTTTTATGTTACTCCTCTTGTCAAAGGGAATATACACGAAACAAAGCTTCAAGCTAAAACTGAAGATCAATTCAGAGCTGTAACCAAATACCTAGACGAGGCTAAGAAACCCTACTACACGTACCAGCTCAAGAGTAGCAAGGGCTTGCAAGTAGTGTTAAAGGGCATAGAGCCAGACGTATCTAAAAATGAGATAATAGAGGCTCTGAAAGAAAAAGGCTTTCTCGCAAAAAATATTATAAATATTATCAACAGAAATAAAAAGCCGCAACCACTCTTTAAGGTCGAACTGGAGCCAGAAAGCAGAGCCTTGAAAAAAAATGAAGTGCACCCGATCTACAAATTGCAATTCCTGTTGCATAGTAGGATTACTGTTGAAGAACCGCATAAGCGAAATGGTCCGCTGCAATGCACCAACTGCCAAGAGTATGGACACACCAGAAACAGCTGCGGGCTTCGATCAGTCTGCGTAGCTTGTGGAGGCTTCCACAACTCCGAACCGTGCCCTGCAAGCAAAGAAGACCCAAAGACGAAGAAATGCGCTAACTGTGGAGACAACCATACCGCAAACTACAGAGGCTGCCCGGTCTATAAAGAGTTAAAGAGTCGGTTACAACAAGCTA
>JBAMCF010001057.1:0-17984 GCA_037075285.1 Drosophila lutescens
GAGCGAGAGGGGGGGGGGAATTTTCCGCGTGCTCCTGGATCCGACAAACGAGTGCAAGACTCCATCGTGATCCACGGCCACTGCGTGCCCCAGGACCGGTGATAGCTGCGGACCCGACAAACGAGTTCAAGACTCCATCGTAATCCACGGCCATCACACGGTTCGACCACGATCGGCGGAAGGGCTTTCCTAGATGGGAAAAAAACAAAGGAGTGGCGAATTTAATTTCCCCTCCTAAACTCACACACACACACAGAATATAACAGGCGATGTTTATTTTAGTGCGAAGCACTTTTGGTCATTTATTAATTTTAAAGCTCGAATTTGGGTTTTACTGAGGGGCGTACACAGTCTTATGCCACGCCACTCTAGTCAGTCGGTCGAAGAAATGTTAAAAAAAAAATATCTTTGGGAAAAATAAAGCGGGCGCTTACGGTTCCTCCCACAGCAAATTCAGCCAGTTGATGTCCCATGACCCTTCTGCGGCACCTTGGTTGTAGACTGCTTCACCACTATCACTCGACATTTTCACTCGTAGGGTTTTTTTTAGCACTTATTAGATTTCACGGCGGGGCGGGTTTTCCGGGGTGTTGCGAAGTTTCTCACGATTTAATTGACTGGCGCGCGCGAAGCCTCAGGAGTCATTAAAACTCCCTCTCCTCCATATCTGCTGACATACCCCTCTTTTGGCATTGGCTCGGCGTCGCTGCCGCTGCGCTTCAACTTTTCCCCTTTGCTCGTAAACACCGATCGAGTTGGTTCGATCGTGTGGATGCTAAGAGCGTGCAGGTGCAGATGTGTGGGTGATGAGAGCGTTGCTGATGTGGGTGCTGATGTGTGGATGATAAGGGGAAGCGAGAGTGTTCGCCGGTGTGTGGATGTTGATGAGCGTGTAGACGCGAGAGTGTTCGCTGGTGTGTTGATGCTGATGAGCGTGTAGATGCTGATGTGCACTGATGAGAGCGTTGCGTTCCATGTGGATGCTGATGTGTGGATGATAAGGGGAAGCGAGAGTGTTCGCCGGTGTGTGGATGTTGATGAGCGTGTAGACGCGAGAGTGTTCGCTGGTGTGTGGATGCTGATGAGCGTGTAGATGCTGATGTGCGGATGATAAGGGGAAGCGAGAGTGTTCGCCGGTGTGTGGATGTTGATGAGCGTGTAGACGCGAGAGTGTTCGCTGGTGTGTGGATGCTGATGAGCGTGTAGATGCTGATGTGCACTGATGAGAGCGTTGCGTTCCATGTGGGTGCTGATGTGTGGATGAAAAGGGGAAGCGAGAGTGTTCGCCGGTGTGTGGATGCTGATGATGTTGGGTAGGTTGGCTATTTAAAAGCTAAACTAATATTAATCTCTTCATGAGTCTTATATGGCTATAAAATATTCCTATATGACTTCGAAAATTCCTACCTGTCTACAAAAAATTCCTACGTCTCTATAAAATTATCCGGCAATTGTGGGGGGCCGTTTTACGGTTCCTCACAGCACATCAACAAAAATTATTGAATTATTTATCTTCAAAACGATTGCGTTTATTATTTCTTTTAAACGAATTCGTTTTTTTTGAATTCGGAGTCGCGGAACTTTCCACGGTTGGGCGCCAATTATAACAAAAGTTATTTCATTATATTTTAATTGATTTATTGGTAACCCGTTTGGGCAGCTTGAGCTCTGTTTAGAAACTAAAAGTACAATTCAAAAAGAGACGGCAGCTCGCCACTCCATCGTCCGGCTAAGATGCTGATGCCGCACTTTTGGGCAGCCGCTGCTGGCTGCCCGCAACTCCTTTGCTGGCCGAACTTTGCTGACGCTGCGCCTCGTGACCGTGACCACTCAGCGCTTTCATGGGCCGGATCGGATTTCGCCGGCTGGATTCCCGCTTACGCGTGCATCCGGTGCTGGCCCAAGATCGATGACCGTAGTCGGGTTAAATTAATAAATTCCTATAAGCCTATAAGCCGAGAAAAGATTTTATCATAATTTTTTTCCTTAATTTCCGCAAAAACAACAGTATATTGTCCTATGCAAACTTGCGAAAAAATAAAAAAATTCTCATTGCTTTCGTAAGGTATTAGCTGCACAGAACAGAAACAAACAAATGAATTTCTCGACAAAAATCCTTACACTAATTTTCTTCACAACATTAGTACTTTACCCAAAACATATTGTTTAAATATAGAATGTCATACAGGGTTGAGCATGCAATTAAATTTCAAATCGATTACCGTGTAAATCTAGAAAATAAACTTGTTTTCTTAAAAAAAAATAGAACAAAAAATTGCTAAAAGATATACATAGCTCTCCTACAACCAATATGATAATTTTGGTTAAGATTTAAGAAATTAGAGGTAAATAAAAACCAAATTCTCTTGGCGATTTAACTAACGGGTGTTTTTTGAAGGTACCCACAGTAGACAACACTTATAAGGGAAACCAATATTTATTTGACTAATTAAAGAAAAGGCATCAAGAAAAGCAATTCGATAATACTGCATTTTACCATTGATATTTTGTATCAGTATTTTTGTTTTCATTAATTTTTCACCTTGATTAGAATAATATTAATAATAAGGAAGGCAGTTGGAAGGGGATGCCGTGAATCAAATTGTTTAAACATTTTCATTTCTTTAAACAATATGAGGCACGTGTAAGGAAGGGTAAGAGAATCAATTGATTTGAACATTTAGTTTTTTTTGTGGCTTATATATATTTCGAACATGTGTGTGTGCAACGGAGCAAAATAATGTTTTTTACAAATCAACAATTTGTCAATATCTCAACGTTTAACAACTAATAAATAAATTGCTGATCAGTTTTTTGCATCATTAAAATAAGAACAATTTTAAGGAAAATTTCGACTGTAAAATTCAGCTTAATGGGATTTCTGCAAGTCTACCGATATTTTAAAATTTTACGTTTACTTAGGAAACAGGCGCAAAAGAAAAGATTTGCGATATAATCGATTTTTTAACTGCGCCTTTTAAACGTGTTATGAATGTGGTACTTTCATTTTAAATGTGTTGACTGTGGTACTTTCATTTTCCCCTTGCGCGGTCACACTTTAAGTGCGACAGCAGGACATACATACATGTACGACTTATGCAAAGTGCGCCAGAAGAACATACATACATACATATGTGCAGGCAATGACGTCAGACTGGCACAACAAAATTTGAAAATATTGGGGACTTGGTGAAGGATGCTGAATCTCCAAAAAATTTAAATGCAGTTATTGGCGGGTAAGATTATGAACATAACATTTTTAAACCATTTTAACAACATTTATAACAGAAAAATGGCAAAAGAAAGAATTAAAACAAGAGAGAACGCTATAGTCGGGTGCCCCGACAATCAGATACCCGTTACTCAGGTAAAGGGTGTGCGAGGGAGATGGAGATAGAAACTTTGAACACGCATAACTTTTTAACGAATGGTCCGATTTGAAAAATTTCTTCTACATTTCGATAGGTATTGATAAACACAATAAAACTGCATTTTTACTTTTCCGAAATATTGAAATTTTTAAAATCGTATATAAGCTATTGTGGGCGTTAGAGGTGGCGTGGCAACAAACTTGCGCTGCGTAGGAACTCCTAGAATCTGCAGGCAAAATGCCAATCTTCTAGCTTTTATAGTTTCCGAGATCTCAGCGTTCATATAGACAGACGGACAGACAGACGGACAGACAGACCGTATTATTGGTCTACAATCATATATTAATTTAGATTGTATGGGCTACTAAGTATTTCCGACCCTATCTCTTTGGAAGAAGTTTTAAAATATGCTTTGACCATAAACCGCTTGTTTGGTTACATAACATAAAGGAACCTAATATGAAATTACAACGTTGGAAAATAAAACTTAGAGAGTTTGATTATGAAATAAAGTACATTAAAGGAAAAGAGAATTACGTAGCAGATGCTTTGTCAAGGATTACAAAGAAGGAAACTAAAGATATCAAAATTTAAGAAGTATTTCAAAATGAAGACGATGTAGATACTACCGCAGCAACGGTGCATAGTGCACAAGAAGATAACGGTGATTGCATACAAATTAATGAACGACCAGTTAACGTTTTTAATCACCAACTTATATTTGAAAAAGGAAAACAAGGCACTAACGAACTTACACACGAACTTAATAAAACAATTAATAAAATAATTTACAGTGACATGACTGAAACTTTGGCAAAAGATATAATTATAAAATTTATATGTGGACACAATTTTGTTATGTACATTAATAATGACGAAGACTTTGCTAACGAAATTAATGAAAACTTCAGTTATACTTCCAATACATCAAGGTATAAAAAAAACGTATGACGATTTTAAAACGAAATACTATTTCCCAGACGCTCAAAAACTTATTCGAAACATTATTAATAAATGTGAAATTTTTAATTTATGCAAAGCAGAGCACAGAAAAGTTGTTCTTCCTTTTGAAAAAACTCCAGAAACCAAAAATTTTCGCGATAAATACGTTATAGACTATTATTTTATTGACCAAAATTCATTCAAAATGCATTTCTAAATTTCTAAATTAAAATTGAAATTACAACTAGCAAGAATGGTATATCCGACATAGAAAGGATCCATAAAACATTTAATGAAAAGCTTAGAATTATCAATACACTTACAGACGATGAAGATAAATTAATGAATATAGAAAAAGCGACAGACGTTTATAATCATGAAATAACCCATGATGCCACAGGTAAAACTCCTGCCGAAATATTTCTTTATGGAATTAAACCAAGCAAAAATATGCAAAAACGAAAAGAACAGAAGATAGATAAAATTAATAAAAACTGCGAGGAACATAAAGTAGATTTGGAATACACTAAAGTTTAAAAAGAAATGAAACGTAAAGCTAAATTAGTAAACCCATTCAAAAAGACAGGAGCGTTAAAACAAAAAGATGAAAAGCACTGGCAAGAAACGAATAGGGGACATAAAGTAATAAAACACAGAAGTAAATTTAAAAAAGCTAAAATGCATAATCTTTCTCATCATTCCAGGGAGACTGACAGTACTGACTCTGATACTGAAATTGATCATGATAGTGACATGGACGACAATACCATTGATAACAGCTCGGTTATTTACTTCTGAACACAGGGACTATAAAAATACCTCTAAATTACGAACACCATATGATAAAAATAAATCAAACAAAAATATTTGAAACATATCAAGATTTTATAAAGTACGAAAACCAATTTAAAAACGTACCGGACATTGCTTTAACATTGAAACAACTAAAACATGAAATCAAGGGAATTACTTCGTCACAAAGACAAAAACGGGGATTAATTAACTTTGCAGGAATAGCTTACAAATATCTATTTGGAACATTTACTGAAGATGATAAAAAGGAGTTAGAAGATAAACTACAAAACTTACAGGGAAAAATAATTGAAAATAAAGAATTTAATGAAATAATTCAAGTAATAAACGAACAATCCAAAGATATAAACAGACTCATAAGAGATGAAGAAGAGGAAGATGCTTTGCACATTTTTAGATACTCCCTAAATATATTTGTAGAGTACATTGAAGATTTACAAATGAGTTTACAATTAACAAGAGTGGGAATATTTAATCCTTAAATATTAAAACATGAAGAGTTAGAGAACATAAACGAAGAAAAATTACTATCAATCAAAACTTCAGCAAGCAAAACGTCAGACTAAAGACACTTTTATTCCAGCCCATATACCCACTTTATTTAAAGAAACACAAAAATATAGAATTATAAAATACCCAAATAATATAGGACGACAAATTGACATTAATGACAATTATGAATATTTTGTAACCGACGAAAAAAAAGTATTTTATTTGGAAAATTCATTAAATTCATTAGCAAATATATTAGACCAAAAATTTATAATCACAGATCAATGTATTTCTCAAATCCTTACAAATCAATTAGCAAAATGTCAACACACTTTTGTATCAGAAAATGAATCTGTAAAATACATTGAACCTGACATCATTATTACTTATAGTTTAAGTGGGACACAAATTAATCAAGATTGCGAAATGTTTAACAAAACAATTCAGGGTAACAATATAATACAATTAAGTCAATGCTCCTTAGAAATAAGAGATATAAAATTTACAAATTCGAAGAATATAAAATTATATTATCCAGCACTAATGTTACTTTATATGAACCAATACGATTGTTTTTTTTTTTTTTTTTTATTAAACGGTATTTTATTTATCGAATCTTCTCTCTTAGAGACTAACGACATGTTTGCAAATCTTAATCTATTTTATATATTTTAATTAATTACAAATTAATTATTTAGAATAACGGCCCTAACTATTGTTGCTGGGTGGGGAGGTCTCTTCGCCGGAGTCGTGTATAGCTTGTGGTCCAGATTAGAGACCGCGCAAGGTCATTAGGATGGGCCTGGAGCTTGAGATTATACTTTGCTTTCGCTTTGTCGAGTTCGTCTTTAACTAAGCCTACGTTTAGATCTTTATGAATATTTTCATTCCGTATATACCACGGTGCTCCTGTAATAGTTCTCAATATCTTTGATTGAGCTTTCTGGATTATTTCTAAGTTGCTGGCACATGCGTTTCCCCATAGCTCGGAGCCATATGTCCAAATTGGTTTTAGGACTGCATTATACAAAAGTATTTTGTACTCTAATTTTAATGGCGAGCGGGCGTTAATTAGCCAATGTAGATTGCTGGCTTTAAATTTTAAATGATTTCTCTTAGCTTCGACATGTTTACGCCAAGGGAGTCGTCTATCCAGGTGGACTCCTAGATATGTTACTTCAGTTGTTTGTGGCATAATAATGTTGTTCAGGGATAGTAGAGGGCAGGGTTGCCTGTTTAGGGTAAAAGTAACATGTTTACATTTTTGTTCGTTAACTTTTATGCGCCAGTCTGCTAGCCATTGTTCTAGAAGCACAAGGTGATCTACTAGGTGTTGCGTTGCTCTAAGAGGACATTTAGACCGACTTAGGATGGCAGTATCATCAGCTAAAGTTGAGGTTGTTGTAAGAGTGGATGTCGGGAGGTAGGCTGTATAAATAATATACAATGTCGGCCCAAGCACACTTCCTTGGGGTACTCCAGCTTTTATTGGATGATAATCAGAGAGGAAATCTTTGCATCGCACTGCAAAGCTTCTTTTCTGTAGGTAGGACTCCAAAATTGTATGGGTGCTTTGTGGAAGTATTAATCTGATTTTATGAATTAAGCCGTCCAGCCACACGCGGTCGAAGGCCTGTGCGACATCCAGAAAGACAGCGGAGCAATATTGTCGCCTTTCAAATGCATTTCGTATCTCGGAGGTTATCCGGTTCACTTGTTCAATAGTTCCGTGTTTTTCACGAAATCCGAATTGGTGCATTGGTATTGCATTGTGGGCTTGTAAGTATTGCTTGATGCGACTGAGGAGCAGCTTTTCAAATATCTTTGAAAGGAACGGCAGAAGGCTGATTGGCCTATATGACGATGGCTGGGACTTGTCCTTTCCGGCTTTATGGATCATTATGATGACAGACTTCCTCCATTGTTGAGGATAATATCCAGAATTCATCATGCTGTTAAATATTATGGTAAGAAGATGTATTGCACAGTTTGGCAGTTCTATAATAATTTTTGGGGTGATGAGTTCGTGACCCGGCGCTTTCTTTTTATCTTGGGACTGTATGATTCTTGTAACTTCTTCTGGATGGAATATAATTTGCGGGCTAGCTTCAGGATTGGAGATTTTTGGCAGCACAAAGCTTTTCGTTGCTGGAAGTGGTTTGAAGACATTTTCTAAATGGAGGGCAAATGTATTCGCCCTCTCTTCGTTGCTGCGGGCCCAAGTTCCTGTTTGCGTATGTAGGGGTGATTCACTTTCTATTGGTGGACAAATGCCTGACTTAGCTTTCCACAGTGGAAAGCTATTTGGTGAGAGTTGCTTCATAAAGGATAGTTCATCTCTATTTTTCTCAGCTTCTAATGCTTTGCGGAGTATGCAGTTGGATATTTTTAGGCTATTTTTGGATCTGTTGGCCAATATGTAGGCTTACCCGGAGAAATAAAGTCAAGCTTGTTTCGTGGAGTTATTATCGCGTTGTAAAGTTGATTTCCCTTGGGGTTGATGACTCGAGATCCCCAGTGGGTGTGCTTTGCATTGTAGTCACCAGCTGCTATAAAGCGGTCACCCAATACATCGAAGAAGTTTACGAATTCTGCTTCGGTAATAGCGAAGCGCGGTGGGCAGTATATAGAGGCTAGGTTTAGGTAGCCGCTTTGGGCTTCGAGGTGTACTGCTGTTGCTTGGATATAAGTCGTAGCGAATGATGGCATCTCGTAATGCCTAATCCGATTCTTTATCAGAATTCCAGTACCTCCATGAGCCTTCCCAGCAGGATGATTTGTCGAATAAAATGTATAGCCAGTAAGATGAAAATAGTTTTTATTTGTTAAGTGAGTCTCTGATATGAGCATGGCGTCAATGTCATATTGATCAAGGAACTGCATAAGCTCGTATTTGTGCTGCGAAATGCCATTGGCATTCCAGAAAGATATTTTAAGAGTAATCATCTAAGATTTTTGTTTGACTAGAAGCTCCAGGAAGAGATTTTGAGTGCGCACAAGCTCCTGCAGCGTTTGCTGCATTGCTCCCATTGTTTTTGTTATAGTTGCCAGCATTAATTCTATACCACTAGGTAATTGGGATTTGTTTACGCAGATACTTTCCGAAGTATGGTTCGATGCCTGTTGCTCCAACAATCCTGGAGTGGTTTGTTTAAATGTAGGTGTTGGAACTGAAGCGTAAGACACGTTGTTGTAGCTCAGCGCCTGAGCAAAAAAAACTCCCGGTGTCGTTGTTGATGGTATGTATGGAAGATTTTGGCGGATGGCTATTTATTTATGCAGTTATTTTTTGGGTTAGGCGGTTTTTCATCTCCTTATAAATACGGCAACCTCTGTAGCTGGCCGTGTGGTTTTCCCCTCAGTTGCTACATTTTTTGGCAGATTGGTTCTCCTTATTTAGAGGGCAGTCCATGGTTAAATGTGCATCCCCGCAGACAACGCAGACTGCGCGAAGTTTGCAGTATTTTCTCGTATGATCATATTCTTGACAATTCGTACATTGGACGGGTCCATTCCGTTTATGGGGTTCCTCAACCGTGATTCTGCGGTGCAATAGATATTGAAGCTTGTAGATTGGGTGAACTTCATTTTTATTTCAAGAGTCAGTTCTATCTTGAACATTGGCTGGGGAATTTTTTTTTCTGTTTATTATGTTTATAGCCGTTTTGGCATTAAAACCCTTTTCTTTAAGCCCATCTATTATTTCAATGGTTGGAACTGTTGATTCAATTCCTTTGATAACTACTTGTAGGCCTTTGCTACTTTTGAGTTGGTAGGTATAGTAATTGGTTTTTCCCTCATCTAGGTATTTGGCCACTGATCGATAATCTTGTTCGTCGTTTACCTGAATTTTGGTTTCATTTATGTTACATCTTTTTATAGAAGTGACATAGAACTTGTTAGCTCCAATTAGGTCAGTTATTTTTTTGACGAGCTCAGCACAATTTCCGTGACGAACATATATGGGTGGTGGCCTTAGTTTCTTAGCCGTGGTTGTTTGAGTGGCAGCATTATCTTCGTTTGTGTCACTAAGAATGAGTGATTTTATTTGATTTTGATACTTTTGAGGCGTTGTTTGTATTAACGATTCCAGTTTGAATTAACGTTCCGTTAGCATTTTTTGTGATTTTTTGTTAGAGGCAGGGGAGCTTGCCGGTCAGAACTGACGATGCCGGGCGCTGAGTGACTGCAGTAGATGTACTTGTTGTTGTGTTGGTTGTTGTTGTTAGTGTCGAAGTCACAGTGGTAAATACGGGCATTGTGCTGGTAGTTGTTGTTATATTGCTTGTAAGGTCGTGGGGGTCGGGGGACGGGCATTGGGCACTCCACGGCTCATTGGGTGCTGTGCCGCTTGCACATAGTAATGCAGGGGAGAGCGAGCGCGCTCTCTCTGTGTTCACTTGCAATGTTGCAGTTTTCGTTGGTACTTTTGACTCATCAGCTCGTATACAAAAATAAGCGTCGTTCTGATTTCTGATTGACGAAAGTCGACGTTCGTCTTGTTGTTGTTGCCGAGCTGTGCTCATTTTAATTATATTTCAGAGCTTGCACTCTGACACGTTGGCTTTTAATTTATAATTTGTAGTTTATATTAGTAATTTTAGTGTGATCTTAAAATTTTCATGGGCAACACGAGCACTTGTACCCATGCCTACCCAGAGCGTCTTTTCGCGAATTAAGTTCGGTTATTTTGACTATATTTTATAATCATTCGGCGGAGCGATACAAAAACACGTCTGATGTCGTTGACAGTTCACGGTCAGGACAGTTTTCGGTCAGGATTGTTAAAACTTAAAAATTCTATTAACTATCAAAAAAAACAAAAATCAATCTATAAGTGGATTATTTTCACAACATTAATAATTATAGTTTTAAGCATCACAACTTACATCATATTTACCTAGCCAACAAAAAAAAATGTTGTTTAAATTCAACAAAGATGTTGAATCTTCTATAGAAGGGGCGACTGACGTATACGCAAATACCCTAGCTCCCAAACCCAACATACAACCTGTATATCCAGAGATACCCATTATTATTCAAATCAATCCGACATAAACATTTAACCCCTCAGACATAAATCTTTCCCACGACTTCGATCGGCGACACCCGAATTATAAACACTTCACACGCCTTTATCAACGAGGGCAGACATAAACAATATTCAGACCCTTAAAAACCCATTCGTCAGAATAAAAGCTTTGGCCAATCCGAATTAATTAAACAAAAGATGCAGCCTAAAAGCCATCCCATCAGGCCACAGTTTTGACCAATCAAAATTAACTAATCAAAGACGCTGTTCGCGTCGCTGTCACCGGTAGAAGCTATAGTTATAAGAATAATGCATTTTGTAAAATCAGTTTAAGATTGGGGATCTAACTTAATAGAACTTTACCAATAAAGACTCCGCTGTATATCAAAAAAAAAAATCGTTTTTTTTTTAACATATATCGTGAAACGAAAAACATAATTTACATACATATGTTGAGGCCGTGACGTCATATTGACAAAGCAAAATTTGGAAATATTGGGGACTTGGTTAAGGAGGCTGAATTTCCAAAAAATTTAAATGCAGTTATGTGCGGGTATGCCATAAGATTATGAACATACATTTTTTAAAACATTTTAACAACATTTATAATAGAGATATGGCAAAAGAAAGAATTAAAAAATAAACAAATCTAATTTGTACCTCACACGCGGCTCCTAATTATTTTAGTAATTAATGTGATTTTTTTTAGATTTTCATGTCAATCCGTTCTGGGTGGAATTTTCTACTGACCGTTTTTTAGAGGTCCAATTTTATATGAGTTTAGATAAGGAAGGCAGGTGGAAGGTGATACCGTGAATCAAATTGTTTAAACATTTCCATTTGTTTAAACAATATGAGGCACATGTAAGGAAGGGTAAGAGAATCAATTGATTTGCTTGTGATGCGCAGTGCGCAGCGTCTGTAGACAGCTTTGCACTGGCGACTGTAGGTTGCGGTCATCATGGCTACGGCCCATATGGGCGCGGCGTATAGGATGGTCGAGGTCACCACTGTGGATATGATCCTTCTGCTGTGCTGCTTTGGTCCTCGAGTATTGCCCATTATCCTTGAGATGGATGCAGTCGCTCTGGATGCTTTGGCAGCTGCATAAGCAAGATGGGTCTTGAAGGATAGCCTGTGCTCGATCAGTACCCCAAGGTACTTGATCGCGTCTCTGGTTACTATTACAGTTGAACCGACTCGAATGGATGCCTTCTCAACAACCTTTCTGCTGCTTATGAGCACTGCCTCCGTTTTGTGCTCATCTAGTGATAGCCCGTTGTCTGTGAGCGAGCACATAAGGGTGTCTATTGATAGGCTGCACCTATCCGTGACCTCTTCAAGGGTAACTGTTACCAGCATCCTTCTGGTAGTGCCTGCCTTAGGATCCCGTCGTACATGGCGTTCTATAGGATCGGGCCCAAGACTCAGCCCTGAGGTACTCCTCCTGTCACCTGGTACTCATGCTCTCCGTCGTCTGAGGAGTATGTGAGCACTCTGTCCTTGAATTAGTCCGCTACGAGGTCGGTCAGGTAGTCTGAGATTCCCATTCTTTGAAGCGCTTGCAGGACAAGGTTTCAGTTGGCAGAGTTAAATGTATTCTTGACATCCAGAGTGCAGACCAGGCAGTACTCTTTGGAGCCGCCTAGCCACCTTTCTCCTTCGAATGCGTTAGCAGCCAATTGGGTGACCGCTCGGATCGCGTCAATTGTGCTTCGTTTCCTCCGGAAACCAAACTGGTGGTCCGAGAACGCTCTGAGTTCGTCGAGCTCTTTTTCTTTTTCCCCATCGTATTTAACATACATAGGGGTCTGTATGCGGATGCGTCGTCGGTCATCTTTCCGGGTTTAGGGATGAGCACCAATCTCTGCCGCTTCCATCCTGAGGGGAAGGTTCGTTGGTTGAGAAACTTTTGTACATCTCCGTGAATATACCCGTGTTTTTTTTTTTTTTTTTTGTTAGTGGTGGTGAAAAGCATCGAAAGCCAACTCGGAGCTGGGCTAGCTTTCCGAAGTCTGGGACTCTAACCCAGTAAAAACTCCACCCCCTCCCCGCTTCCACGGCGGTACTGCCGTTAGGTATTACTTCGCCGGGGGGGGAATGCCCTTAGGGCTCTCTAGGATTCTATCCTATTGGCATTTCGCAGTCTTTCTGCGATGCGCAGTTTTTTGAGTACTATTGTGGCCTTGTTGCATACAGCAGACCAATTTTCTTCTGAGTCAAGCATAATATCCACCAGGTTACAAGCGGCTGGCGTCCTCCCAACCCTCATGCTCAGATCTCTTCGTTCATTTTCAAATCACGGACAGACAAAAAACACGTGTTCTGCGTCTTTGTTATCCGACTCGCAGAGTGGATAGTGCGGATAACTTTCATGCTTAAACCTATTTAGATAGTATTTAAAGCATAATATCCACCAGGTTACAAGCGGCTGGCGTCCTCCCAACCCTCATGCTCAGATCTCTTCGTTCATTTTCAAATCTTGGACAGACAAAAAACACGTGTTCTGCGTCTTCGTTATCCGACTCGCAGAGTGGACAGTGCGGATAACTTTCATGCTTAAACCTATTTAGATAGTATTTAAAGCATCCATGTCCTGTCAACAGTTGCGTTAGGTAGAAAGTAGTCCTACCCAGCTATCTCTGCAGTTCTGGGATAGGCTTATACGTCCAACGTCCTGTACTACTTCGTTCCCATCTCTCTTGCCACTTCGCAATGGTAAGTTCTCTGCACCTTTTCCGTAGGGATTCAGCAGTTGCGATTCCTGTGCTGCCTGCTCGGATCTCCACTGATTCCAGTGCCAGCAGGTCGATCGGTATAATTCCCGATATTACCAACGCCGCATCATGGGATACCGTGCGGAACGCACAGCATACCCGCAGGGCACACAGACTCTGTACGGAGTCGGCTTCTTGCATATAACTTTCTGTTTCAGTGGCTCGGGCCCATATGGGAGCAGCGTACATCAGCGTCGATGTGACAACGCTAACCAGTAATCTCCGACCTGGTTGCCTCGGTCCCCGAGTATTTGCCATAATCCTCGAGATTGCGGCCGCGGTCCTACCTGCCTTGCCACTAGTGTACGCTAGATGATCTTTGTTAGCCGGTGGTCAATCATGACACCCAAGTATTTTAGGCTTGGGCGAGATATAATTGTGGCTTCTCCAATTTTGATAGTTGCCGTCTCTACTATCTGCCTGCTACTTATCAGGACTGCTTCCGTCTTGTGCGCTGCCAAGGTGAGTCCCTTGGCGTTAAGCCATGCGCTTGCTCGTTCCCCAGCTTCGTTGCAGATTCTCTGCGCATCTGGGAGTTTCTTTGCAGAAACTACTATAGCTACGTCATCGGCAAAGCCAATGAGTCGTGCCCCTTCGGGCATCGTGATCCTAAGGATCCCATCGTACATGGCATTCCATAACAATGGGCCTAGGACTGATCCTTGTGGGACTCCCCCGCTCACCCTGTGGGTCGACTGCCCGAAATCAGTTTCGTACAGGAGCAGGCGGCCTTCGAAGTAGCTCGCTATTACTCTCTGTATATACATTGGAACATTTAGGTTTCTCAATGCATTTAGCATGTGGTCCCAGCTAGCGGAGTTGAATGCTTATTTAACATCCAGCGTTGCCGCTATGCAGTACTGCTTAGTGCCGAACAGCCACCTTTTCCCCTCGATGGCTTTATCTGCGATTTCACACAGTTTACCGACGGCGTCGATGGTAGATAGTCCCTTCCGAAAACCATACTGCATCTCTGAGAGACCGTTGGTTTCGACAGGGGCACCTTCTAGCCGGGTGTGGATTATTCTTTCGAGAATTTTACCCACCGTATCTAGCATGCAGAGTGGCCTTTATGAAGAAGGCTCCTCCGCCGGCTTGTCCCCCTTTGGCATGAGTACCAGCCGCTGTTGTTTCCAGCGACTAGGGAACACACCTTCTGTTAGGCATGCGTTATAAATGTCAACATACTCCTTTGTGTTTGCCTTTATGGCAATTTTAAGGACTTTATTCGGGATGCCATCTGGTCCCGGTGCCTTGTCGTCCAATACCCGGAAGACTTCTTCGGCACTTGTGAGCTTTATGCTCGCAGTGTTCACGATCTGTGAGGTTCGCGCCATTCTCTCTTGCTCTGGGAATAGTGTTTCCACTATCCTTTTGAGGGCGACTGGGCATGTCGGCGATGGCCTACTAAATACCCGAAGCCGTTTTGTGACGAGTTTATATGCGAAGCCCCATGGGTTGGAGTCTATTTCTTCGCATATATTATTAAAGCACCTGCGTTTGCTTTCTTTTATGGTTTTTTCCAGGGCTCGTCTTTTTTCCCTGAAAACTATTTGAAGTGACTCAAATTCGGACCTTCCTCTTGAGCGTTGGTATGCGCGTCTTGCCCTGTGGCAGTCTTTCCTGGCTTCCGCAATGGGTTGGTTCCACCAGTATGCAGGTCTTCTTCCTGATGGGTTTTTCCCTTTCTCTGCATAGATGCATCACAGGCTAGCTTGGTGTAGTCTGCGATGTGGTTTGCCCGTTCTTCAGCTGAACCGCTAGTGGAGAGGTCCTCGAAAAACATCTGTACCATCTCCACGTCTAGCGTTTCTATTTTGTACCCTGACACGGTCTTAGGACCCTGTGGTGGGCCATTTCTGGACTTTATCGTGCAGATTATTGCTGCATGGTCACTACCCATGTAGGTGTCACTAACCTCACAGCTGGAGCCCGAGGACAATCCAGCGCTCACAAATGTGAGGGCAATGATGGAACTGGTGCCGGCTCTAGAAAAAGTCGGTTTCGTTCCAGAGTTCAGCAGCACTAGGTCAAGTGCGGCGAAGCTCTCAAGTAGCGCCTTTCCCTTCGGATTTGTTCGGGGAGAGCCCCAATCGGTAGCCCAGGCGTTAAAGCCCCGGCTATTACGGCTGGGCGATTTTCCCGGGCATCAGGCAATCTCTTCGAGCACAGATATTGCCTGGGGAAGGCTATGGCTTGGCGGCAGGTAACAGCTATAGAACGCTATGCCATTCACATGGGCCTTAGCGAAGCAATTTCCGATTTTTTTCCTGCTAATCTGAAGCTTCGGATTTCCGCAGCTCCATATTGCCGATTTTTTGCTATTATCTGCTAGCCATTCTCCGGAATTTTTATTCCTGTATTGCTCGCTTATGAGTGCAATGTCTACGTTTTCCTCGATGACATTTTGCTCCAGCAACAATTGGGCAAGCTCACAGTGGTATAGGTTTATTTGAAGGAACTTTATTTACCCCTAAGCCCTTGCATAGCCCTCCTGAAGTACGGCCATTTCCCACTCATTGTTGGGTGGTCGCAATCCTTCTCCTTCTTGCGTTTGCAGAGCATGCAGCAGGCCTTTGCCTTGCAGCCTCTGGCTTGGTGCTCCTTTGCGCCGCAGTTGTAGCAGCATTTTGAGCAGTCCTCTTGGATCCTGCAGTTCCCTGCTATATGGCCAAACTCCATACACTTAAAACACCTTTTGGGTGTTATCTTTGGGCGGATTCGACACGAAGTCTAACCCAGCCTGATTTTTCCCTTCTCTATTAGCCGTCTCCCTGTGTCGGGCATGACTCTAAGTGTGGCGGTTTGCGTGCCACCGTATGCCGCCCTTAGACTCATCACCGCGGATTCCGGCAGCTCCACATCGAACTGTGATTTAACCGCACATAGAATGTCCGTTTTCTCGGTGATCTCGTCTATATCCTTTACCTCGACCAGCATTGTCTCAGTCAGCGCTCTGACATCAACATTGCTGCCCAGGACCGCCTTCATTGTGGTCTGAATCTCCGCGGTTTTTGGGTCAGATACCTTGTTTAGAAGGATTAGTAATTCCCCCTTAGCTGTGCGCCTGACAGCCTGTACGGCTTGTCCTAGCTCTTTCAGCTGCGGTTCAGCCTTAACCTTTTTGAGGATGTCCGCATTGGACCCTCCAGAGGAGGTGGCGATCACTATCGCGTCATTGCGAGGCGGTCGCATCCTTGGCTTCCTTATCTTCTGTCTAACCTGTTGCCATTCCTCAGGCTTCTTCCGAGGTTTTTTGGGCTTGCTGGTGCTCTCTGTCCCAGCGTGCCTTGTGCATCGCCTTGTTTGCCGGTACAGCTAGCGTTTTCACAGTTTCTTGGCCCCTGGGTCGCTTACTATTTCCGCTCGCGAGCACTTCTGCGCAGGTTTTTTTGGCTGTCTCCTTAGCCTTTTCCTGTTCCTCGATTATCCCCTGCACAGCCGACAGGACTTCCCGCTGGAGATAGTCGATTTCGTCGACAATATCCCTCATGGGGTTTGTTATGGAGCGCTTTCCGTCCATTAGCCTCTTCAGCTCCCTGGCCTTCGATCCCAGGCCGGACAGCTGTTTTAGCACATCCCCCTGCTCTTCGTCAGCAGCTTTTGGGGTGCTTTTCATCCTACTGGGGGTGTGCCAGGCTGCTTGCCACCGCACTCCACTCTTTTTTCTGGCGATATCGCCATCGCGTTGCTTTTTTAAAACGAGTCAGCTCCCATGTTGGCCCAGTCAGGTAGACTGGACAACGGCGTGTGAAAGCCGTCGGCATTAGGCGGCGGCGCTAGGCCTTTGTTTGCCGGCGTGCCTCCACTATCGTTTGGCACAACTCCTAGGCTGGCGCCAGGATGTTGTGCCCCCGGTCCCCTGCCCGACATTTCCCCGCCTGGGGGATTCAGTGCGTGTGCACTGGTTTTTCGGGGAGGTTGGACCTTTTTCCCGCCGTATCCTTCTGATCTTCAATCGGACACAATTTAAAAAAGAAAATAAAAAATAAAATTTAAAATAAAGAATAAATCTTAATATTAAAAAATAAATATATTTCATTTTTTTAAAAGTACTGCCCAAATTTGTCTGTCTGTCTGTCTGTCTGTCTGTCTGTCTGTCTGTCTGTCTGTCTGTCTGTCTGTCTGTCTGTCTGTCTGTCTGTCTGTCTGTCTGTCTGTCTGTCTGTCTGTCTGTCTGTCTGTCTGTCTGTCTGTCTGTCTGTCTGTCTGTCTGTCTGTCTGTCTGTCTGTCTGTCTGTCTGTCTGTCTGTCTGTCTGTCTGTCTGTCTGTCTGTCTGTCTGTCTGTCTGTCTGTCTGTCTGTCTGTCTGTCTGTCTGTCTGTCTGTCTGTCTGTCTGTCTGTCTGTCTGTCTGTCTGTCTGTCTGTCTGTCTGTCTGTCTGTCTGTCTGTCTGTCTGTCTGTCTGTCTGTCTGTCTGTCTGTCTGTCTGTCTGTCTGTCTGTCTGTCTGTCTGTCTGTCTGTCTGTCTGTCTGTCTGTCTGTCTGTCTGTCTGTCTGTCTGTCTGTCTGTCTGTCTGTCTGTCTGTCTGTCTGTCTGTCTGTCTGTCTGTCTGT
>JBAMCF010001058.1:0-24977 GCA_037075285.1 Drosophila lutescens
TGCATTTACATAGTTTTCATACGACGGATCACGACATGCTTTACTCTGACTACCAGAAAAATCTTTGAAGAGTTGCTTAAGTTCATCATTCCACCAAGCCTTTGGAGTTTTGCTTGCTCCAAAACAATATGAGGCAGCCTTGATTTCACTCGTCATGTTTTTGGTGAGATTTGATATACTACCACATGTCTTTATCTTTTCTAATTTGTTGGATAGTTTTTTTTTCGCAAGAAACTTGATGGGTAAGTTCAGCTCAGCATTTATTTTGTAGACAATTGGAAAATGTCGGCTACCACCAATGAAAAAACTTTTACATGTCCATTCAGTGCAGTGAATGCCTTTGGTGAATGTCAAATCTAGCACTGATCCCGAGACTGAGTCTATGTTTCTTTTAAAAGTTGAACTGTTATTGTTTTCAAGTCTGTATCCAGCACTTGACATTACTCTTTTTAGAAAAACACCCTTCCTGTTACTTACACTGTCTCCAAAATCACTACATCTCGCATTGAAATCACCAGATATAATAACTTTGTCAAAAGAGTCAAGTTTTTCTATTAAGTTGTTTACTTCATCTTTGAAGTTGCTTCATCTTGAATGCTGGGTTGAAAATACACAGATGTTATAAGCATATTTGACCCTTTATTGGAAGCTTTTGCAATGACGATGTCGCAGTTGGAATTGTATTTAAATTTCTTTAGTTTTAGGCTATTTTTGTACGCTATTGCTACTCCTCCGTAGCCATCATCTCTGTACTTTTCAATCCGGTTGAATTTAATTATATTTCTATGTGATAAGTCGTGCGAAAAAACCTCCGATAGGATGGCAATATCACACTTCTCATTGTTTAGAAAAAATTCGAGATCATTTTTATTGTTTTTTAGGGATTGTATGTTATACTGAAGAATTTTGATACTCATTGTGTTTCGTTACCAGCAACTCTGTCAATATTATTTACTGATTGTCCTCCTTCTTTTGCACTGTTTTGATTGATATTTTCCGTAGTTTTGATCAGGTCTATAATTTCACTAGTATTGCTAATTTGGGATAGCAGCCTAATGATATGATGAATTTTGTCCTCAGTAGATAAACTAGGAAAGAAAGGAACATGGTCACTTGTGTCGTTTGTATACGGCTCCAAGTGAAAGTTAGGTTTCTGAACAGGAACTATGTGTTTTTCTACCAATCTGCTGACATAGCTATGTTTTTTTAAAACTGCATTTACCTTGAGGTCCTTGTTCTGTGTCTGACTTCCCTGTTTGTTTAGGGGAGGAAAGTTAACATCATAATTTTCCAGGAGAGCATAATTCTGAGACACTGAGTAAGAACTTTACACCTCCTTCCTGGCTATCTTCTTGATTGTCATGATTTTGTTTATATCCTGCTCCTTTGCCCACACCGAACATATTTGACTATCCCTAGCACTATGGTTTTTGGCGTTGCACAGAATGCATTTAAGCACCGAGCAGGTACCACTGCATTCCTTCTCACCACATTTCCTACAACGTTCTAATGACTTGCATGTAAAAGCAGTGTGACCCAGTCTACCGCACTTAAAACACTGACGCACTTTCGGTATGTAGTGATCAACCTTCAAAGAACATATTTCAAACAGGAAAACTTTCTCCGGTAAATCAGCTCCGTCGAAGCTAACCTTAACGGTCTCAGTTGGTATCAAGTTGTACTTCACACCCTCAGCTCCATTTGTACTTTCCTGACGCCTCATCATGCGCTCAACACGGATAACCTTAATTGCAGAATTTAAATTCTCGAAAATTTCTTGCTCTGAGAAATTTGTGGGAATACCCCTAATAACTCCTAGAGACTCTACAAAGTTTCGTGGAATAAAAGCATTTATCTTCATCTTCTTTAACTCAGCATTTAGGACAAGGGAGTTGGCATCTCGAGCATTTTGAAAGTATATTTTGTATAGAGAAACTGCAAGCGGGATGATTTCCTTGAAACCATTTAACTGTATATGCCTAATTTTTTCATACAGAAAAAGTCCACTTTTAATTCTTTTATTTTCAAAAAGCTGACACTCCTTGGTTGAAACTAAAACTGCAGCAACACCAACATGATCAGATCCATATAAACAAGATAAACGCTTTTCCTCAACTATTGTTGTATTGAAATCACTATTGGTTAATGTATTCCAACGTGACAATGTAGTGTTATTATTTTTGGTGACATCCTGGGTATTTTGACTACAGTCGGCTGCAGCCACATTTTTACTGTTTATGTTTCCACTCTCTTCGCTACCTGACTTGGCGGCCATGTTTTTTGTGTTCACATAACTGTTAATCTGGTCTTCACTTGTGTCCATCTGATTCACACTAACATCTGCATACTCAGTACTACCCTTGCACATTTTTTTTTGCACTAATCTTCTCGAAAGAACATCCTTTCAAAAAACTAGGTGATGGTTGCTGATCAAGGTTTCTCTTCACAATTTTTTTGCTGTATACATTAAGATCAGGGGGTTTGCTTTTGGCCAACGCCGTTTTACCGGCGTCAGCCATGTTAGTCGCTGGTTTTACCAGCCTGCCAAAATCTCACCAGAACACCAATTGGAAGTAATTTTCCTTTTTTATTCGCTGATTCCACGAAAAGAAAGCTTCTAAACAGTTTTCTACTTTATTTCACACACTTTTTCACAGAGCCTTTGATACTCAAAAAGTTTTTCACTGAAACGAAGCAGAAAACAACCGGTCGTGCTTGCTGCCGAAATAGAAGTGTTCTTTTCGATTCGACGGAGCTCCGACTTCTGCCTTCGAGAAAAATGTAGTGTTTGTTGTTTGTGACGACGCACTGTGGCGCCTTTTGATTTTTTTTGGTAATAAATCATAACTTTTGAACCAATAGAGATAATTTAATGATGTAAACGGTAATAATAACGGTTTAAAATGGGTATTTGAAGCAGGGAGTGGGCGTGGCAGAGGCGTACTTACAAACCGGCAAAGTCAAAATTTATAAACAAATCCATTTTATTCCGACAAAAAAAAATATAAAAAGTTGTTTTTTGTTTTGTTTTGTTGTTTAATGCATTAATTTTTAAAAATAAAATGTTTGTAAAAAAAATTATTTTTGTAAACAATTTTTGAAAATAATTTAAAAAAAAAGTTTTGTTTTTTCATCGATAAAATCAAACAAAGTTTTCAGTCCAAACATGAAGGAAAATAAAATAAAACTTATATTTCTGAAAAAATAACAACACAGTAATCGATTTCCTGAAAAAGGTCTTGATTTTACGATACACCCAAATACAACACATGAAACCACGTCTTTTTAACTTATTTCGCCTCAAACAGCTGAAATCGCAAACAGACGCAGCTGGAACTTTCCAAAAATCAAAAAGAATGTTCAAAAAACGTTTTAGGGAAGTATAAAAAATATATTATCTATAATTTTTTTTAATCTCCATCCAAAATGGAAAAATAGTGAAAAAATGGACCATTAGCAAATAGCGAATAACAATGAGATGCGGATATCGAACTATTATTTGCTTTTACTTAGTTTGTACTTAATGAACACACCAATTAGGGAAACTAAGCACCAAGACCGTTTGATACTTAGTTTTTAAGATATTCTACCTAGAAGTTGTAGGGTCGGAAATGCTTCCTTCGAGCTGTTACATACTTTTGCACGAATACAACATACCCTTTTACTCTACGAGTAACGGGTATAAAAACTAGAATTGATAAAAAACATTACACTCATGGAAACAAATTTCCTGAATGGGTCTGAAAACGTATCTTTTTGAGTCTTAAAAATTGCTGTATACCGTTTGGCATCATTATAAGTTATTGTATCATTTTAATAGTCTATTCACACTATGTGGGGTAACCTATCGAGTAAGCCAGTAACCCGATTACTCAAAAAAAAAGTGTTTCCACTGGGTTAACTCCAAATATCGACTATGACATCTAGTGTTTGTTGTTTGTGTTGTGTTGTTTATTTTACTAGGGATGGACCTTCAACGATAGGAGATAAATACAAAATATACCGAAAAATACAAAAAACACTCCGAAATACCAAAGACCCTAAAAGTACTCTACTTTTGCCCACATCTAGTTGCCTATACACAGCCTATGTACAAAAAAACCCCATAACTCCATAACTCCACCCTAGTGTAAGTAGTAGAGCTGCAAAACTATCGATAGTGTAGTCAGTCGATTGTTTGACAGCATTTCAGTCGACTGTTTTCGAAATAGTCGATTAGTCGTTGTTTGACATTAGGTCAAACCCGTAGAATTTATTTTATTATGATTAGGTTGCTAAGATATGTTAGTGATTCCAGGCAGAGCAATAAAAATTGCAAAACATGTACGTTTTTAATGCGAAATAAGGTTACAAAAACTCCCTTATATTTTTGGGACGAGTATCAGCACAGTAATAATTAAATGTAATATAAATTGATTGAAACTTCCCAAAAGCTACTTTATTGAAAAAAGTCGATAGTAGTCGACTGAAAATCGACTGAACAATCGGTAAGCATACTATCGACTTGTAGTCGACTTCAGTCGATCTTTTGTCAGCTCTAGTAAGTAGGCTATAAAAGAGTATATTGTACTCGTGCAAAAGTAAGTAATGCCCTCTGCTCATTATGGACGCGTCGCGTTTGCATCCATTTACCGTTTAACGCGCCCAAATCCCATACAAAACATGTTGGCGATGGTGGGGAGGGGAGGGTGGAAAATTGTCGCGTTACAGGGCTGCGAAGTCAAATTTGTGGTATTTTTCAGCAGTATTAACCAGGCATGATAATTTTTCTGTACCCGAAACTGATAAGAAGCTGATAAGAAGCGGGTAAATTAAAAACATTTATTGTTGATATTGAATTATTTACAGATTTTTATTGAACTTTATTTCGTATAATTTTGGTTTTTGATATGCCAAATGATCTGGTAATAGTTCAGTATTCCGAGGATGATATAAGCGCATAAAGGGTAGTAGCAGTACGTTTATCCAATGGAATGGCCCGTTGGTCGTTGCAGCGCAGGCAACGGCTCCATGATCATGAGGTTTGCTTCTTGGTCACGTGCGCCCGCCATTCGTCCTTCAAGGCGACCTCCTGGTCATATTTGAGCGCAGGTACAAAATCTGCTTCGACCATAGAGGGCCATTCCATATTCAAGTGACACACGTTGACAGGCGACTTCTGGAAAAGGGCACATATCCCTCCTTCTGGCGCACTATGTCCTCGTAGTCCTTTCAGCCCCGGCTCAGATTCTGTTCACTGACGTGCCGGCGAAGAAGCTGCAGCTACTGCTGTCGCGGGTCGTGTCAGAGAATTATTCAAATGCCTGATTAGATCGATATATACTTATGAACGCCTTCTGCAGCAGATCCTTTAGCTTTCTGCCGTCTGGACTCCCGGGTACAGTTTCTGACGCATTTGTTTGCCACTACCCGATCTTTATTTGGAGCTCAACCAACTGCTGGCAACAAATGCTCAAGAAGCAAACGTGGGATGTGGTAACTGCTTTCATCATTTCAGCAATGTTTCCACATATATTTACTCTGTTCAAATGCTGTTCTGAGATTGTATTTATCAATAACAAAAAATATTTAAATCCATTGTTTACTTTAGCTCGCAAATGACAACAGCAGAACAGCTGTTTTCAGACGCGTTTGCCAATGGAAACACCTCACGTCCGCTTATCGCGTTGCCAATCGAAAATACCGAAAAATCCTGAAAAAACCGCATAGTGGAAAAATGCCTTAACAGGTAGAAGGAAGCGTTTCCGACCCCATAAAGTATATATTGGGTTGGCAAGAAAGTCATGTCTTTTTTTTTAGTAACCGTTTTTAATCTAATTTATTTACGACTAATCAAGCACCAGTGTCACACTTTTTAGTATCGTTTTAAAGCTTATTGTCTTAGGTACTATTGATGAAAATTTGGTAATTATTCGTTAACATTTGTGGAAGTTATAGCAAATTAAACATGGAGGATTAAAGTGAGCATTTTCGGCATATTTTTCTTTTTAAAGCCTAGTACTCAGTTCGGCTAAGAGTTTTACTAGTCGAAAAATATTAATCTTTTAGTGTGGCCGAAGTTTTTGTAGTTCATTCGCAATGCATGTAGCATGGTCTTACTGGGTTTGTTGACAAACAGCAAATATCAACTGGCGCCAATTTTAAAATATTACAAAATGTTGAGCCGACTTGGGTCGCAAGAGTTAAATTCGCTGTTGGCATGGCGATATGTATTGCCGCAAATCCTACAGGCACTTTTCCATTGGTTTTCGGGGTTTTCCTTCCATTTATAATGTGTTATTGGCACACCGCTTCTGCACAAACACAGCCAAAGATCAAATTTTCGATTCTTTGGGCCTCGGCTAAAGGCGTTCATCGGAATTCATCCGCTAAATCTGGTATTTTTTTTGGTATTTCCTTACTATTTCCTTAGCTCAACTGAGTACCGAGGGGGGAAAAAGTCCCAGCTAGTACTACAAGGCTTTAAGCCTAGTACTCAGCAGGGTTCGTAAATATCACTCATTTTAAATATCCCTCAAAAACAAGCCGACTGTGATGAAAATAAATAAATATCAATCACGATGCAAACAAATTGTCATCTTTGCTTGGTCTGATGCCTATGTTGAATTTGACGAAGGGACAAACATATGAAATGTATAATAAAGTCTAGAACTTGTTTTGTCTTGCTTGTCTAGAACTTAAATAAATCGAACTTGGTTTTAGAAGCCTTTTTTGTTTTTATTTTCCTCATTTTTCCCTCACAAAATGTCAAAAATGAGGGAAATGTTTTGAGGAGAAAGCAGCATAAGCAGTTGTGATTTTTATCAGAAAAATATTTAACAGCCCTGCTTGGTTACTCCTCATTTCATTGTGACAAATATCACCGCCCTAGGTTGATATTTTTTTATTTTAACAAAATTACATATTTTGAGGGATATTTTACGAACCCTGGTACTCAGTACGACGAAAACTGCTAGCTAAGCATAGGAGTAAGCGAGAGGCAAATAGGTAGCTAAAGCCCTTAGCCGTGACTTTTTTCCACCGCGGTACTCAGTTGAGCTAAGGAAATGGTTAGGAAATACTAAAAAATACCAGATTTAGCGAATGAATTCCGATGAACGCCTTTAGCCGCGGCCCAAAGAATAAACAAGTTGATCTTTGGCCGTGTTTGTGCAGAAGCGGTGTGCCAATAACAAATTATAAATGGGAGGAAAGCCGCAAAAACCAATAGAAAACTGCCTGAAGGAGTTGCGGCAATACATATCGCCATGCCAACAGCAAATTTAAAGCTTTCGACTCAGCTCGGGTCAACCTTTTGTAATATTTTTAAAATGGCGCCCGTTGATTTGTTTGCTGTTTGTAAACCCAGCTGGTTTACAATAAGACCTTACTACATGCAAAGAGGAACTCTGAAAACTTCGGTCACACTACAAAAGAATAATATTTTTCGACTGAGTACTAGGCTTTCAGATTCAATTTTGCTCATCAGAGTACCTGCAATTTTTCTCATTACAGCTGACATATGTATGTCTTTTTTAATTAATCTAATCGTTTATTCTAAATGTAAGCATGAACTACGAAGGCTTAAAAATTCCCTAAAACATGTAAAGCAACGCATTTTGTTCTATGCTGTGGATTATTTAAAGCAAAAAGCGGACAACGAATAATAAAGATCTTAAAATTAATGAATGCTACGAGTATATACATATAAATATATTAAGGGCCGTTTTCTCGTCCGTACTTTAGTTTGCTTGCCGCGACAACGGGGCGATAAACCAAAAATCGTTTATTCGGCCTTATGTTATCGCAGGTAGCGGCAAATTTTGTCTCGGTACTTCATCCACCGTGCCAAATTATTGCGGTTGGATTGTGCGCAAGTGTTGCCAGACATTCGAGCGTTGTCAATCTGGTTCCACTCTTCATTCAAAAACAGCTGATTCTATTTACAGTTAAATATGAATCAAAATTGTTCAAGTCATCCCATTTATTTTACAATGAATTCCCGAGCGATTTATCTTCAAACTCTGTGGGATATCGTCGAATTGTCTGAAGTGCGAACCTATCGGCGCAGATATCAAGTCCAGAGAAATTACTTCGAACATTACAGTGATGAAGAATTTGTTAAAAGGTTTCGCTTGTGTAAAAGCACGGCACTATTTGTTTTGCAAAAAATTGTTTTGCGACTTGAATCTAAAGTAAAAAAGTAAGAGCATTCATTTGGTTTAACTAATTCCATATAATCAAAAACCATTATTACAGGGAAACAACGTGACGGCGTCAGACTTCTTGTTTTCTAATATGTTTTTGTTCTCCGAAACCAGTTCTACAAGGATGGTCTCCTGTTCATCGGTATAATTTTTACCGCGAAACTTCTTTTCTGCCGACATTGTTTTTTTTATTAGTTTGAAATGTTGTTTATATCAGCAGCTGTTAGTATGACTGTTTTATGGTATTTTTCGATAGTTTTTCGATTAATTTTTACAATTAGTTAACTCTTCTGATGTGGGGTTGCCACCTAGTCTCAAATTAGTGCTCCTTTTATTTGGAGTTTTAAATGACGGACGAGAAAACGAAAACCGATTTGCCACCGGGATAAATTTATCCTTCCATTAGCTAAATTTTACTTTGCAGGACGGACGAGAAAGCGGCCCCAAGGGTATTCACCAGTCCTGGCAAGCGTGGCAGATGTAGCAAATCTGCCATACTCTTACATGAAGTTTGCCACGTTTGATATCAAAACAAGAGAGAACGCTATAGTCGGGTTGGTGTCCCGAATATCTAATACCCGTCACTCAGCGATATACAATATTTTTGATTGCGCATAACTATTTAATGAATGGTCCGATTTGAAAAATGTCTTCTACATTTTAAAATCGTTAGTGGGCGATTGTGGGCGTTAGAGGGGGCGTGGCGCTCGGCTAAAATAAACTTGCGCTGCGCAGGAAGCCCAAGAATATGTGTGGTAAATTTCAACCTTCTAGCTTTTGTAGTTTCCAAGATCTCAGCGTTCATCCGGACGGACAGACAGACGGACAGACAGATATGGCTAGATCGACTCGGCTAGTGACCCTGATCAAGAATTTATATTCTTTATAGGGTCGGAAACGCTTCCTTCTAGCTGTTACATACTTTTGCACGAATACAATATACCCTTTTACTCTACGAGTAACGGGTATAAATATAAGCATAGGTCGACCTACGGCAGGTCTAGAATTTTTTATTTCATGTATTTTTTTGTTGGATATGCGAAATATCCAATGAAAATTCATTGGTGATCCCAATAACAACAAAAACAAACTATTTTAATTTCTCACTAAACCCCCTTCGACGCATGACTCCCAAATTTATAACGCTTAGTGATCCATTACTTTATGTTACATCTAAAAATAACTTCGATTGATGCGAAAAATTCGAATTTGTAACGAATTCCCAAATTAAACTTCGCTCTTCAAAAAGTTCTTCGACGCAAGGATTCTGAGAAACAGGACCACAAAGTTTGAAAAATGCGTCAAATTGACAACTTTGCGGGGGTATTACAGGCAAACGAGTTGCTAGAAAGAATTTTAAAAGTGCAACTCTTTATCTTTCAAACCCCATACTCAAATAAATGTTAAGATTTTTCTGAAGGGAGAAAAATATAAATGAAGACAAAGCCAAAAAACATAAAAACATACAGCTGCGGTTAAAATAGTAGTAGTGTTGCCGCCCTTTGTTTTACAAGTTTGTAGTTGTAATTGATTTTTCTAATTGCCTTCTCCTTTTCTTCCAAACGCTGTTTGGAGCGTTAAGAGTCTAAAGGCATTTTTCCACTATGCGGTTTTTCGGTATTTTTGTGAATTTTCGATTGGCAACGCGATAGGCAAGCTTGAGGTGTTTCCATTGGCAAAGGCGTTTGAAAACAGCTGTTCTGTGAAATAGTTAGTCACGAGCTAAAGAAAGAAATGATTTAGATAATAGGTTTTTGATAATTGTAATCGCAGAACAGCATTTTCCGAGCGTAAATATATGTGGAAACATTGCTGCAATGATGAAAGCAATAACCAACGCCCACGCTATGCTGCGTGAGCATCTATTGCCAGCAGTTGGTGGAGATCCAAATAAGGATCGGGTAGCGACAAACAAATTTGTCAGAAACTGTACCCGGGAGTCCAGACAGCAGAATCCAAAAGGATTTCTAAAAGGTCTGGCAGCACTATTTACAATTTCCCGTTATATATAAGTGTTTATGTTTGTTGTGCCTTTTGATCAAATTTTCTAATTTTGAGTAAAAGAAAAATTTTTTTTAATAATGGCAACTGAAGATTTCGATTCTTGGAAGAAAGAGCTCTAGGATACATTTTTAATCAAGCGGCAAGTGTTTTTAACTCGCTGTAAACTCAGCAAATGTATGTAATGGGTAGAAAAAGTATTTTCCAACGTTTAACCAGCGCTAAGGAATTTTCCGTATTGCTCATTCATAGCAATATTCTGACAAAGTCTATTAGATTAATTATACCCGTTACTCGTAGAGTAAAAGGGTATATTGTATTCGTGCAAAAGTATGTAACAGGGAGAAGGAAGCGTTTCCGACCCCATAAAGTATATATATTCTTGATCAGGATCACTAGCCGAGTCGATCTAGCCATGTCCGTCTGTCCGTCTGTCTGTCCGTCTGTCTGTCTGTCCGTCTGTCTGTCTGTATGAACGCTGAGATCTCGGAAACTATAAAAGCTAGAAGGTTGAGATTTCACACACATATTCTTGGGCTTCCTACGCAGCGCAAGTTCGTTTCATCGAGGTGCCACGCCCCCCCTAACGCCAACAATCGCCATAAACGATTTTCAAATGTGTCTGGAGGCCACATCTTTTAAGATTTTAAAAATATATAAACGCCATTTTATAGTGTTTATTAATACCTATCGAAATGTAGAAGACATTTTTCAAATCGGACCATTCATTAAAAAGTTATACGCAATCAAAATTGTTTATATATCTATCTCCCTCGCACTCCCTTTAGCCCCAATAGATAGTCGGGACACCAACCCGAGTACAGCGTTCGCACTCCCTTTAGCTGAGTGACGGGTATTAGATAGTCGGGACACCAACCCGACTATAGCGTTCTCTCTTGTTTTAACATCAATTCTACACATATTTGACGACTTCTTATTTTTGTGAGCTGCTCCTTAGAGTTTTAAGGCAAACAAATGGGAAAAAACAAATGAAAGCTCATTAAAAACCTAAACTTAAAACATCCTGTCGAAAGTGATAGACATGACAGGGTATATTCGTCTGGCTATTTTGATCAAAATCATACTAGACCTGTGCACAAATTGAATTTAATGAATTATTTTGAATTTTTTTTCCTGAATGTAAACGAATCAATTCCAGTTTTGAGTTCAATAGATCCGAATGAAAGAATGAAAGGCATGAATTGGCCTTTATGCTCTTAATTTCTGCACAATTTTGAAAGTAAAACTTTGCATAACATTATTTAAAATTCGTCGTTATCGGAGGTGTCACAGAAATCTTTCGTCTTTGGTTGGAAGAGATTTCTGAACATTCACATTCATTTATTCATAACATACATATTGTTGTACACTTAAACTTCTCGATCGATTCTGTTTATCGTGGGCTCTTGAGTTTGCTTTATGACGTAATCGTTAAAAGCATCGTATTGGCGTTCACGTTGGCTTAACGCACCTCCGGAATTTACCTCGGCTAAGGCGAACTGCATCATTATATCCTTAAAATCTGACAGAATTTCGTGTTTTTCATTTGACGTAAATTGCAATAGTTTGTTCGTCGGAGGAAATAAAATCAGTGCTATCTTGTGAAACTTGATTAAATTTGGATAAACAGTCATAAAAATTCGTTCGGAATTAAGTGGTTCAACCAATCACCCTCCACTAAATAGTACATGATAAATAAGATGATCGCAGGAAGCTGTCAGTCCATAAATCACTAGCCAAGGAACATCAAAATTCCTTGTACTTGCTGATTTCGTTCTTTACAACATTAACATTACAACATTCTCGTCCGTACATTACTTTGCCTGCCGGGACAACGCACACTGGGGTGGGCGACCCCAAAAGTGACGCTTAATTTAAAATACAAATTTTGGAGTTGCTTGATGAGAGTCATTTGTGACGAAAGTTGATAACATTCTGAATTAGGAAGTGAAAGAATTATGGTCCTAGGTCTTACAGAAACCTTACAATGTGAACCCAAAGTTTAAACTTTGTTTTTTCCTTCTTAAGAAAACGAAAAATTGAAATTTTTTGTCACTTTGAGTGATGATTTATGCCATAAAAATAAACCAAAACAATTTTTTTAAAATGGAAATAATAACTTTGAACTAGAGGTTTACGCCGATGGCTTGGTCGTCGGCGGCGGCGGCGTGGGGGTCAAGAAAAGCCGGCGGCGGCGGCGTAGAGTTAAAATAGAAACGGCGGCGGCGGCGGCAGTTAAGACGTCGAATTGGTCGGCGGCCGGCGGCGTACGCAGTAAACACAAATTTTTTTTTTAAATAAAAGTTTCCTTAGTTTTTTCAATTTTTTTTTATTTTCCTTATTAAAACAAAAATAACTCTTCTTTTTCTGAGAGATCATTGATTACATTTTCCCTACATTATTTAAAAACAAGAAAGGAAGCTAGCTTCGGCTGGCCGAAACTTATATACCCTTGCAGATAAAAGAAATACCTTTTTAAGTTGTCAGAAATCAAAACGCCTACTTCCTGCAAAGTTACAATGAATTTTCTTATATTTGTTTGATTATTCGTATGGGAGCCTTAAGATATAGTGGTCCGATCCGGCTCGATACGACATATGTACTACCTGCAATAGAAAGAAGACTTTTGGGAAAGTTTCATTGCGATAGCTTTAAAACTGAGAGACTAGTTCGCATAGAAACGGACAGACGGACAGACGGACATGGCTAGATGGACTCGGCTATTGGTGCTGATCAAGAATATATATACTTTATGTGGTCGGAAACGTCTCCTTCACTGCGTTACAATATCTGATTGAAATTATAATACCCTCTGCAAGGATATAAAAATTAAACAGAGTTCTTCTGCGAGATCAATATTTTCATTTTTTTTAATTTTTAAACTAAACAAGAGAGAACGCTATAGTCGGGTTGGTGTCCCGACTTTCTAATAATCGTAACTCAGCTAAAGGGAGTGCGAGGGAGATAGATATATAAACAATTTTGATTGCATTTTAATGAATGGTCCGATTTGAAAAATGTCTTCTACATTTCGATAGGTATTAATAAACACTAGAGCCCTGCATGAAATTTTGAACTCATTTAATTCAATAATAAATTCACTTAACTGAATTTAAATTGAGTTGAATTTTTATTTAACTCAAAATTAAAAAAACCTTTTGAAATGAAATTAAATGACATTCAAATTCATTCTGATTGAATGAATGAATGAATCAATCTAGACGACCTGTCTGAATTTTAAAAATTTGTCAGAATTTATTTTTGCTTCCTACGGAAAACAACCAGACGAAAAATTCTTTGAAAAAAATTGAAAAAATGTCGACCGAAAATGTAAGTAATTTTAATCGAAAAAGAATATATTTTTGCTTATCTTTTTGAACCATATGCAAGTATAAAGATTTGTTTGTTAATTTTTTTAATAGAATGAACTGACGACTGATATTGTTAAGCAAAAGCTTATGAGTGGAAAATTTTCATTTTGCAGCAAAAGAGGGCGCAGTAAGGTTTGGAACATTTTTGCAAAAATTATAAATGATAGCGGAGAGGAAGTAAATGATATGGTAGCATGCAGGAAATGTTTCAATGCATATAAGTTTAATGGAAGTACATCTAATATCGTCAGACATAAGTGCTATGTTATCTCTTATGGATCTTGTGTTGAACCAGGCGTGAGAGCGTCTCCTTAATGACAGTGAAACATTTGAATTTATTCGAATGAAGCTAAGTAATCTTTGAATTTTATGTGTATTTAATTAATTGAAGGGCATTATATTACCTGTAAAATGAGTCATCGATGACCACTATCGGTTTATCAGAACTCAAGATAGAAAATAAAAAGGGCCCAAAAACGTTTTTTACACTTTAAAAAAAACTTACACCATAAAAAAAATTTTAAGTGCCCAATTCTTTATCAAGGAGATGTACTTAACCAGAAAATTAGGGTTGTCTTCGATGAGGAAGAGGTCGATTTTATTTTGTAAACTGGTGTAGTGAACGTCTTATTGTGCAATTTGTCATTAGATAGTGAGTCTTTGTAAAATGTTTTTAGGTCTTTAGCAAGAGTCATTGTTTGTAACCGGCAGAGTTGTGACTAGTTAACTACTTTTGTAATGCATTAGCCAATTTTTTAGAAATAAAAAAAGTAATGATAATGAAAACACTTTTCATTGGAATTGAAAAAAGTAATGCTACTGAAAACAAATTCCATTAGATTGCCAAAAAAGTAATGCTACTGAAAAATATTTCATTGGCATTGAAAAAATGTAATGCTACTGAAAACACATTTCATTGGCATTGGAAGCTTTCAATGCTACTCAAAATATATTTCATTAAAGTCCCCAAATATAATGCTACTAATTACAAAAAGTAATGATAATTAAAAAAATTTAATTACAATTGTTTTGTAATAACCGATCTCTTTTCTCCATTAAAGCCATAACTTGTATTATCCCTGGCTAAGAATTGGTAGCTTTTCTGAGATTGACCATGTAATAGCGCCTCAAGAAGGTGAAAACAATAAAACCGCGAATTCTTTAGAATAGAAAAACCATTTGCTCCTCAGGCTGATTTGCTGACACCGAGAATGAACAATATTTCAACCGCGAATTCTTCAGAAGAGGAGGACCATTTGCTCCTTGGCACACAAAACGCATGTCGGTTCGCTGACACCGCGAATTCTTCAGAAATGGAGGACCCTTTGCTCCTTAGAACATCACTTTTATAACTGCCTAATTTATCAAATTACCAGAAAAGTTAGAACATGATGCTATTTAATTTTAAAATATTTTATTAGCTCCTAAGATAAGTAACTCTTAGAAATAGGCATTTTTATATGTGAAAATTTAACAATTTTAATACGGTGACAATACTACGTTGGCTCAGGACGCCGGTTTGATGACGTCATCTTATCCAGAGATCGCCAGGGTGTAGACGCTTTAGCCTTCTTATGGTGGATGAATTCGCCAAGGATGTAGCAAATTAGTTCGTGTGTGCCAGTGCATTTTGATTGGCTCTCTTACTGAGGGGATGTGTGGGACGCTGGCTAGGACCACTTTTTTGACGTGCAACGGTGAATTTTTAAAAAATGTTTGCTTTCAAAATGACTAGTTTTTCAAAATGTCCATCTAATAAATTTTGTCCTTTCTTGCCATTGACCATTCCTGCATAGCTGAAGAGGCGCTCTACTGGGGCAGAGGAGGCAACGGGGTATTATATTTAAAAAAAAGTGTCTCTAATGGCTGGGTATTTGCTCAAGCTTTCAATCTCTTCATCCCGGTCAATTAAATGTCGGTCAAATTCTTCGCTTACCGGGGATCCTTGAAATGTTCGATCTATTGAAGAAATACAAAAAATAAATCTGTGCAAATTTATATTTAGTATATATGTAAGTACTTACAAAATGATTTACCGTCAGTTACCTCTCCAAAATCAAAAAAGGTAAACTTATTGGGCTTTGAAGGGATTTTGGTGACATTATCAGAAAACTTGCTTGCATGTTTCAAAAACATGGCTTTTAGTTTTTGATCGGTCCACTCGGGAGCAGTCGGACGTATTGCTGGTAAAAATTTCTGTTTTAAAGCCGGACAAGAAACTGCTGCAACATAGCATCGTGACACTTTGGATCCACCTCAAAAAACCCCTTAAATCGTTGCTGTAGAGCAGCCAACAAAGGTGGAATTCGGTCGCCTAGGTAACTTAACTCGCCGTTTTCAAGCATCTTTTCCCATTTAACTTTGATCGTCATTAGAGTCGGGACAAAATATCCATAGAACATGTTGGTTTCGCCTTGAAGAAAATCCAGACCTGACGCCAATGGCTCCATTACTTTGCAGTACTCTTCCATGTAGTCCAGTTCAGTCGGTGTAAGTTCTGACAGAGACAACGCCTTGAACCAGTCCTGAATTTGGTGCCTAAAACGCAATAAATGTTTTTGCGCATCGTAAAGGGTGTTCCACCGAGTTTGACATGGCGTCTTTAAGGAGCATCGTAAGATGGACTTTATTATTTCGGCAGTTTTTGGACGGTTACTTTTGTTCCACACAGTTGAACATCTGCAAAACATTTAATACAAAACTAGTTTAAACTTCAATTTGTTATTGTCTTATACCTTTTAAGGAGATTCTTATGGTCCTCATACACTCTGCTGTCTGCCTTTATTATATTGGTAAAATCCGTCGTCGCAAGCAAGTTTAACGTATGGCAGCCACACCTGTAATGCTGGGGCAGTCTGAAGGTTGAGATCTCCAAATATTGCGGAATGTCATCCGTGGTCTCGTCTCCTGTGTTTTTCGAGTCTTCTGAACCGACTTTAAAATTGGATTGAAAAGAAAAATAATTATATGACGAAGTTATATATAAATAACTAGCAGGGTCGGTAGCCCGCAGCTTCGCCTGCGGAAATTAAAATTGAAAATTAGGCATAAATTTATATTTGCTACTTATTTAAAATTTAAAAGATTTTATCACAACTTTTTTCCTTAATTTCCGCAAAAACAACAGTATATTGTCCTATGCAAACTACTTAAGAAATATAAAAAACTTGCAAAAAATTCATAAAAATCTTATTGCTTGCGTAAGGTATCAGCTGCACAGAACAGAAACAAACAAATCAATTTTTCGACAAAAATCCTTACACTAATTTTCTTCACAACATTAGTACTTTGTCCAAAACATATTGCTTGTGACGACCCGACGTCACAAATAATAAAAAAGAACATTCCAAAAACACATCTATCTTTTTTATTCTCCTTACGCCGCACCACATTCAAAATACGCGCCAAAAGCGCATACGTTCAAACCGCGCGCCCAAACAGATACGTTGGTCACACTAACATATCGATAAACAACTACCAGGTCTGGCCACACTAACTGAAAGGGATTCCTGTAGTAAGGAAAACAACCTTCACGTTTGAGTTCTGTATAAAAACTGAGTTTATTTTTCTAAGTCTTCGCTTACGTAACTAACATGAAATTCTTATGATATACTTATCTATGGTCTACGCAGAGACCACATCTGCTTGCCTGAGCGGGAGCCTTATCAACGGTCTCCTGCAAGGCGACCCTTTGTGCAGTGTGAGAACTATATTTATGGTCAGGCTCAAGTGGCCTGTACTTAAGATTACAAGTGTTAGCACTGCACCCTTGTAGGGTTTGAGTTACAGATCGTTATTTACGGCTCTAGATCAATTAACATATTGACATGTACCGAACTCGTAAAGTATTAGATTTATTATAAAAAGTGTTCTTCTTGAACATTCTGCCAAGGGCGAGCAAGATGCGGTGTAGGGGTTATCAATTACATAGATTCTTTTTTGTTAACAATGCAAATATAAAATTAGTGGACTGTATATTTAATTCGACATATTGTATTTGCTTTTTAACTTATATATTTAGACACCTTGCAACGGTCTTGGATTTTATTATCAAATTCATAATCATTATATAATCAATCTTTAATTTTAACATGATACCTTTTCATGTATTCTTGATCATTCTTTAACCGTTTAACATTTACTGTATAATTAAACAGACATAGTTTTAATGGGCACCAAATCATTCTTAAATAGAAACTACTTTGCTTCACAAATTTGTAATTATATAACTTGGCCCGAAAGTGTGCGTTGCATATCCTAACTATCATAGGATTTCCATTCATTAATTCTTTGTCTATTGACTCTTCTTCTACTAAATGAACGGTTGTAAGAACGTCATTTACTTCAAGTAACACGGATGGTGAACTAAAAACAACCTCACCTTCAAAGTGAGGTCCTGCCGGCGGAATATTACGGCAGTGTATTTCTTTATCTTCTAATCCTTTAGAAATCGTTAAGCTACCTAACTCTTTCTCTTTTAATGGACTCGATAATAAAGCTTGTGAATCTATTCTATTTGATTCTAAACTATTCTCTTTATGTTTGAATTCATTGCAACAAATTAATTCATCGAGATAATTAGAAAACTGTTTCTCTGACAGGGTAAGAAACTCCTCTTCCCTAACAACCACAGGAAAATATTCTTCAATGCGGAATCTTTTCTCTATGGCCGTTACTATATTTTGAACATCGAATTCTAATTCATCAATAATGCGTTCAAATTCATTGCGTTCAAAATAACATCTAGCCTTTTCCACCACATTAAACAATTTTGTAGCTAAATAGTTAATCTTATTTCTTCTTATGTTAAGAGAATCCTTGCAGCCACGCAAATTATTCACTGTCTCATCGAGATATTTGTTTAATTGCTCGACTTTCTCTAAGAAAGCCACTTTTGCACTAAAGTAACTAATATCGGACAACATCGTGCTTTTTACAACTATATCAGTTACTAATATCGAACTTATCTGTTGATCACGTTGACTTAGCCCATTGTTGACGATAGCGTTTTTCCAAGGATGTTGTCGACGACGTTCTTGTAGCGACGATTTCGATGATTCTTGGCGACGACTTCCCTTGGTGTCCAGGTCCTGCGGTCAGCCAGCAAGTCTTCTTCCTTCCAAGGTGAAATTAAGTTGTGGTGCCGAGATCGTCCTCTCGGTAGCTTGATGTATTATATTTGTCCCAGTTTCGGGATGTTTAAAATGCAATATTGCATCTGCAGGCTATTAGCCCAATGGAATATATTTTCCCATAATCCAAATTAATGGAGTTGAACGCTTAATTGCGATTCAATTCAAGGTCCTTTTGCAATATTTATCTTTATATTGCTGGCTTTTGTTAACCATAGTCAAAGCTAATGGTAATATTATTATTATTTTTTTTTTTTTTTGTGCACTTTTTCTTTAATAATAATATTTCTATTTAGTCGGATTTTTAATTGTATGCTTTATAGCTTCTTGGCTTTATAGCATTTGTAGGCACTTTTCACCCTTATTTTTCCAAATTTTTGGATTTTGCGCAATTTTATTTCCCTTGTGGATTTTTTCTTTTTCCAATGCAAGAGTATTGCATTTGTAATTAGGCACTTATTACAAATGTTATTTTGTGGGCACTTTTTTTTTTTAATGCACTTTTCACAAAATTTTTATATTTTTTTTGTATATATATCCGCTGTTTTGGCCACGGACACGCCTTACCAACTTATTGGTTTTAATATATAAATCACTATATTTCTCTATATATTAATCCGATGTTAAGGCCTCGGAAACGCCCTTCCGACTTTAGCAACCTGTAGCTGTTAAAAAACAGAATCTTTAAGGTGCTTAAAAACAAAAAAGACTCTTTGCTTGTCTTTTTGCTTTTATTTTGTTCAACACTTTTGTCTCTTACCTCTGGTGGGGGAAAACAATCGTGTGAATCTGTTTGCAACCTGTAGCTGCAAGTGTCTAGCACTTGACAGAATCTTTAAGGTGCAGAATATCTCTGAGTCTCTTACCACTGGTGGGGGAAAACTCCAGAGTAGTCTGGCCAATTGTTCCGCAAGGAATCAAAGGCTCGAATGACCAAAATGAAAGGGATTCCTGTAATAAGGAAAACAACCTTCACGTTTGAGTTCTGTATAAAAACTGAGTTTATTTTTCTAAGTCTTCGCTTACGTAACTAACATGAAATTCTTATAATATACTTATCTATGGTCTACGCAGAGACCACATCTGTTTGCCTGAGCGGGAGCCTTATCAACGGTCTCCTGCAAGGCGACCCTTTGTGCAGTGTGAGAACTATATTTATGGTCAGGCTCAAGTGGCCTGTACTTAAGATTACAAGTGTTAGCACAGCACCCTTGTAGGGTTTGAGTTACAGATCGTTATTTACGGCTCTAGATCAATTAACATATTGACATGTAACGAACTCGTAAAGTATTAGATTTAATATAAAAAGTGTTCTTCTTGAACACTAACCCTTACGATACTTCGATAACCTAGTACCATCGCTATATTGAGGAACCGATAACGAGTTATCGATAGCGGTATTCTCAACATCGACCGCTCTGGGCACACTCAACGGGGCCTATATAAGCAGAGGCAAGACCCCAGATGAGTCACTTGCGTTCCGACGATCTTCGAGGAAACATCAGCAACAAGGAGAAATATCCGGGTAAGTGTTCTGGTAGATAATCTTGGTATTGGTGGTGGATCCGTAAGAGTGCGGTTTTAAATCGGCTCTGCGACCTGGTGAGGATCACTGGCGTCCCGGTGTGGTTTCCCTGAAATCAGCCCAGACCCAGTCGTGATCACTGAGGCGGCCCGGTTTACGTAATTCAGGCCCACCTCAGTGAGTTCCCCCAGACGTCACGTTTCCGGCTTCCGACCCGGAAACGAAACGGATGTAGAAACGGCAGGTCGACATTAACGATGCCCGGCAGACCGAAACTAACGATGCCCTACATTCCCGAATCCCACTAGAAATCCAAGTAGATCGTTCCCAAGACCCAGAACACTACGAACCCGACGTACACGACGTACGCACGACGAAGCAATTCACACTCGGCCCCGCAGCGCCAACACGGTAACTCGGCCACCCGCAGCGCCAACGCGATAACCCGGCCATCCGCAGCGCCAACACGGTCACTCGGCCGCCCGCAGCGTCAACGCGACAACCCGGCCATCCGCAGCGTCGACACGGACACTCGGCCCATCTGCGACGTCAACACGATCACTCGGCCCACCCCGCAGCACCGACACGATCTCATACGCTTCCGTAGCACTGGATCCACGGCGGCAAGCACTCACGCTTCCGTAGCATCGGACCCACAACGGCAAGCAGTTCATCTCACACGCTTCCATAGCGTCACGGACACACCGCGAAGCAGTTCATCTCACACGCTTCCATAGCGTCACGGACACACCGCGAAGCAGTTCATCTCTCACACGCTTCTATAGCGTCACGGACACACCGCGAAGCAGTTCATCTCACACGCTTTCATAGCGTCACGGACACACCGCGAAGCAGTTCATCTCACACGCTTCTATAGCGTCACGGACACACCGCGAAGCAGTTCATCTCACACGCTTTCATAGCGTCACGGACACACCGCGAAGCAGTTCATCACACACGTTTCCATAGCGTCACGGACACCCCACGAAGCAGTTCATCACACACGCTTCCGTAGCATCAGATCAACGACGGCAAGCAGTTCATCACACACGCTTCCGTAGCATCGGATCAACGACGGCAAGCAGTTCATCACACACGCTTCCGTAGCATCGGATCAACGACGGCAAGCAGTTCATCACATACGCTTCCGTAACATCGGACCAACGGCGGCAAGCAGTTCCTCACACAACCAAACCGACAGCAAGCAGTCCGGTCTTCGGCCCTCCCGTATCACCGAACCACCGAAGCAAGCAGTGTCGACTCACCTACACGTCATCACCCGACAAAAACCCACTGTCCAAATCACTACGAAATACACGCCTACTTTATAATTCTATCCCTCTGTGTTATTATTGGGGAAAGGGAGGTAAATCGATCTGTAGAGGAACTATAAATATCTGTCACGAACCCTGACCACGGCGAGCTATACCGCCTCCCAAAACAGGGTCGTTACAGTGGCGCCCGAACAGATTGAAGACAAATAGACAGAAACCTCAAACACCACAAAGATCGTTTACCCTCTTCCTCAACAAATCACAGATAAAATGGCAGACAAGCTAACTAGAAGCTGGATCTCCAATTGCAATAAGACACAACTGGAAACCTATCTGATGGAATTTGACATCGAGCCAGAAACACTGTGCGAAGACATGCGGAAACAAATGTCGGAGTTCATAAAGAACGGTGACCACAGCGAAAAAACCATCATACGCCTCCTAGAACTGGCACAAAAACACGCAAGGACCCCATCACCAGCACCCGACGGATCAGGGAATCAACCGAAAGGAGCTAAGGGGACATCCAACACGGAGCAACACATCAGCGAGAAAACCCCAAACTTGCTACAAATACCAGACACGCAAGCGACAAGCAGCGGAAAGCCGATACCCGAACCCAGGAAGACTGACAAAGTGGCC
Source organism: Drosophila lutescens (assembly GCA_037075285.1). NCBI lineage: Eukaryota > Metazoa > Arthropoda > Insecta > Diptera > Drosophilidae > Drosophila > Drosophila lutescens. The sequence continues at coordinate 22,132 of JBAMCF010001058.1, forward strand.
ACAATGGGAGTAATACGTAGCTGGGGAGAATTTTATGATGGCACGGGCGACCCGACAGAATTCATCTGTAGAACGGAAGAGCTGGCAAGGGCCTATGGGATAGAGCTCGACCAAGCAGCAGGAGCTATGGTGATTTTGCTCAGAGACTGTGCCTTGGACTGGTGGCATACCCACCCAATTCCAATGCCATCATGGAAAAGCTTCAAGACAGAATTCCTGGGATACTACAGACCAGCGGACTCCGAAGAGAAAGCAATGGAAAACATAACACGCAGGCACCAGGGTTCAAACGAGCCAGCAAAGGACTACGCACGGGAACTTCGTAAAATCATGAGATTTACCACTCTCACGGAGGAAAAGAAACTAGAGTGGGTCTACCGAAACAGTCGAGTGGAGTTCAAAAAGTATGCTAAACGAGGGGAATGCCGAACCCTAGCGGAATACTTACAGTTGGCAGAGGAATTCGAGGCCCTCCAACCACAGGAACGCGCACCACAACACACACCGGAAAGCCACTGGACACAACGGCAGCAACCGGGAAATTCCGGGAGACAAACGAGAAACCAATGGAGACCCCAGGAACCCCCACAAGCACTGAGCAGAGGAATAACTCGATCATTCAATATGAATAATAGATGTTCAAGGTGCAAAGAAGAGGGACACAGAGGACAGCAGTGCAACAATACGCCAAGAATATTCTGCTGGATATGCGGACAGGATGGAATACGAACGATCCATTGCTGTCGCCGGAACGAAACGTCGGGAAACGCCAGAGGCCCATGGGATCAGAGCGGGCGCCCAGGGCAAACACCACACCCGCAACATCAATAAACTTTAACGGCCGACGACTACTTGCACAAGTAAATATAGGCAACACAAGAGTTCGCGGGGCCATAGACACAGGAGCCACAAGAAGTTTCATCGCCAGGAAACTAGCCAGCAGAATAGCCAGACATGGGACGGAAAAACAAGTAACCGAAGCCATTAGGCTAGCAGACGGAACAAACAGAACGGTCACAGAGGCACTAGAAGTTCCAATACAACTCGGAAACAAAACAAGCACAACAACGCTGCTAATCCTCGAAGAGGTAATCGGCGACCTTCTGCTGGGGATAGACTTCTTGGAACAATGCAACGCGACACTACAATGCGGAGGACTCACAGCAAAGATGAACGGGAACCAAAGAAACAAAAACAGGAAAAAAAAAAAGAGTCACGGCATCGGATCACTAGCGACAGGCGATCTAACGGAAGCAGAGGTACAAGAAACCCTTGAAAAAGAGTTGGAAATGATGAGTCAAGTCAAGGGAGTCAGCCATATTGCCACGCATAGGATCTTCATGAAGCACGATCGCCCAATCAAACAAAGGTACTATCCTCGAAACCCAGCCATGCAAGAAATAATAAACAAACAAGTGGACGAGCTTCTGGCTCAGGATCTCATCGAACCCTCGCATTCCGCTTACAGCTCACCAGTAGTACTAGTAGAGAAGAAAAACAAAGAATGGAGACTTTGCATAGACTACAGGCAGCTGAACGAGCACTCAGAACGTGACGCATACCCAGTACCCCGTATGGACCACATACTCAACCAACTACGGGAGGCCAAATATATAAGTACACTAGACTTAAAAAGTGGCTACTGGCAAATACCGATGGATAAAGGAAGCAAACAGTTCACCGCTTTCACCGTACCTGGGCGCGGGCTGTATCAGTGGAAGGTAATGCCCTTCGGACTACACACAGCACCAGCCACGTTTCAAAGAGCTCTGGACTCAGTCATAGGACCAGAGATGGAACCCTTTGCATTCGCATACCTGGACGATATAGTGGTCATCGGGCGTACCAAAAGGGAACACATGGAAAAACTACAGGAAGTAATGAACCGACTACGCAAAGCAAATTTGAAGATAAACGCAGAGAAATGTCACTTCTTCAAGGAAGAGCTGAAGTACCTAGGCCATGTGGTAAGCGCAAGGGGGATACACACGGACCCGGGAAAAATAGCCGCGATCCTAGACATGCCAAGCCCACAGACAACGAAGCAAGTACACAGCTTTCTGGGAGTAGCTTCGTGGTACAGAAGATTCGTTCCAAACTTCACGGAACTGGCACAACCACTATATAACTTAGTGAAAAAAGACACGAAGTTCAAATGGAGCGAGGAGGCAGAACAGGCAACGCAACACCTAAAAAAAGCACTAACGGAAGCACCAGTTCTGGCCTGCCCAGATTTTGGGAAAACTTTTCTACTCCAGACAGACGCCAGCAACTGCGGACTAGGAGCAGTCCTTACTCAAGAAGACGAAAACGGCGAACACGTGATATCGTACGCCAGTCGGAAACTCACAAAGACGGAACAGAACTACTCAGCGACCGAAAAGGAATGCCTGGCAATCCACTGGGGCATCCAGAAGATGAGGATGTACTTAGAAGGTTACCACTTCATAGTCATCACGGACCATCAGGCGCTAAAGTGGCTTAACTCGATAGAGAGCCCATCAGGACGGATCGCCAGATGGGCGTTGGCAATGCAGCCATACTCGTTCGAGATTCGCTACCGCAGAGGAAAGCTCAATGTCGTGGCGGACGCATTGTCCAGAATGCCAGAAGAAGAAGCCCACGGAGCCGAAATCGAAGAAGACGTCTGGATTAAACGGAAAATTATAGACTTAGGAAAAAACCCCGAATCATGGCCAGATTACGCGATAATCAACGGAAGACTATATAGGCATATACCGTCATGGGCTGCAGACGAGGACACACAGCCATGGAAACTATGCGTGGCTAAAAAACAACGAGAGCGAGTACTTCGAGAAAACCACAGCGAAGCAACAGCAGGCCAC